>PVLC010010720.1:0-49494 GCA_004027655.1 Graphiurus murinus | reverse complement strand
AGAGACATATATATATGTATATTCTCTAAGACATATATATAGAGACATATATATATATATATTCCCTAAGACATATATATAGAGAGACATATATATATATATGTATATTCCCTAAGACATATAGAGAGAGACATATATATATATATGTATATTCCCTAAGACATATAGAGAGAGACATATATATATATATATATGTATATTCCCTAAGACATATAGAGAGAGACATATATATATATGTATATTCTCTAAGACATATATATAGAGAGACATATATATATATA
The DNA here is from genome assembly GCA_004027655.1 of Graphiurus murinus. NCBI lineage: Eukaryota > Metazoa > Chordata > Mammalia > Rodentia > Gliridae > Graphiurus > Graphiurus murinus. The sequence goes on along the minus strand of PVLC010010720.1, from coordinate 49,213 downwards.
TATATGTATATATATATATACACACACACACACACACACACACACACACACATATAGTCCCTAAGGCCAGACCTCCATTGACCTACCTTCCTTGGTCACACCCTACCTTCCTACCTTACCCTAAAATCTATTAATCCATCAATGGATTGACGAGTTATCAGAACCTAATGATTAAATTATATCACTTCTGAACGTTTTTGACAAGACATGAGCTCTTCTAGGGGACATACTATTTCCAAACTGTAATGGTAGGCAATGTCATCTCTGAGAATCCTCAAGACTTGTACCTTCTGAAGTCAGCCACAGAAGAGGAATCTGTGTGGTTTTTCCCCAGTTCTGCATTTACACGACTGAGGACAGAGTTGGAGGCCACTGAGTGCCGAGGAGCGGATTTCAAGGAAAAAAACAAAAAAGAAAGAAAGAAGAAGAAAGCAATCTCCAGAAAGCTGAGGCCAGAGATCAAGAGGGTGGCTGAGAACATGTTGTGTGGTGAGTGGGGGTGTACCCAGAAAGATGGAAAGGGAGGAGAGAGGTGTTAGCACCTCCATCCCAAATGTGTACTTAGATCAGCATCCTTGCTTTTATCCTGATATTTAGACTGCTTCTAATACTTGATTGGTAATACTAATAAGACAAAAACAACAGCAAATACATAGAGGTAACTATATGGAAGGCACTATTTTGAGTATTTCTTCTCAAATTATGGGAAAAAACTATTGTCATTGTGTAAATGTTGAAGGCCTTGGAATACAAAGATGCTAAATAATCAGCCCAAAGTCAACTCAAGTCAGCATGTCTGTCCTTGGTGGAGTTTGGGGTTTGAGGCCAGGCAGTCTGGCTCCTGAGTTTAGCTTTTACCACAACCCTAGCAGCCACCGCTAATATGCCGAGGAACTTTCTTCTCTTCCTATTCCATAGCAGTTTAAATTTCAATCGGTGGTAAGATATTTCAAATGGCTTCTCCAAAGGTATTGAAGTGATTTTATGTGACTCATTTGGGGGGCATAATATTTTAATGGATTTGCTCATCCATTTCTGAAATTTATCCTCTTCTGTCATGGTGCACTGTTTTAATGTGTTTCTGGATGTCACATATTTGACACTTTAGTTCTTATGGTGGTAGGAAAGGTTGGTTCTAAAATCTCATAAGTCTGCATGTCTTCTTATGAACAGGGTAACATCAATCCTCTGTAACATTATACCAAAGTGAGAACGAACATTTACACATTGTAGACAAAAGATAAAACACATAGTAAATATTGTAAATATTATCAAATAGACTTTCTTTGGCTGGAAGCTAAAACATAGATCTATTGTAAGGGGACCTGACAAAAACCCACATCTAACTGATAATCAGCAATCACCTACTTGGCATTGACTAGTTTTAAAAATAAATAAAAGAGATGTGGGTAGTCAAACAAACAGACATTTCTAATTTTAGGAAACAGTGGACTTTTAAGGATGAATTTAATCCAGAAAATTAATAACTTCAGGGACTGGGATTTGGCTTCCCTTCCTTTGATGGACAGACAGAGCTGGGATTTGGCTTCCCCTCTTTTTTTTTTTTTTTTTTTTTTTTTTGCGGTACTGGGGATTGAACTCAGGGGCGTTCTACCTCCGAGCTATACCCCCAGCCCTATTTTTTATTCTTTATTTTGAAACCGGGTCTCACTAAGTTGCGGAGTGCCTCACGAGGTAGCTGAGGCTGGCCGCGAACCCGGATCCTCTGGTCTCAGCCTCCCTAATGCTGGGATTACAAGCGTGCGCCACCACGCCCGGCTGGCTTCCCCTCTTTTGATGGACAGGCAGAGCTGATCTCTTCCTGTTCATGGAGAGAAGTTGGGGTGGCTGTCACCAGGTGTCAGAGGAGGCTCTGAACAGGTCTGGATTCCAGGACAAGCTGGAGGAGCAAAAGTGACACTGTAGCAACACCTGACACATCGCAGTACTGTGGTGCGTGTTCTTATTTAGGTCTAAAGTAGGAGTGGGGTTACCCTATGATCCAGCAATCCCCCTTTTGGGTATAAAGGTGTTTCCCCCTTTCTGTGCATTCATTTTCTGCAGTTTCAGTTAAATGCACTTATCCAAGATCCAAAAATAACAAATGGAAAGTTCCAGAAGTAGATATTTTGTAAGTTAAAGCATCTTTTATGACAGTATATTGTTACAATGATTCATTTTGTGTGTGTGTGTGTGTGTGTGTGTGTGTGTGTGTGTGTGTGTATGTATGTGTGTGGTACTGGGGATTGAACCCAGGGGCATTCTACATCTGAGCTACACCTCCAGCCCTATTTTATATTTTTTATTTTGAAACAGGGTCTCACTAAGTTGTGATGGGACTCACTAAGTAGCTGAGGCTGGCTGCGAACCTGGGATCTTCCAGTCTCAGCCTCCCAAGTACTGGGATTACAAGTGTGCGCCACCATACCCAGCAGTTACTCACTTTTATGATTGTTATTGTTAATATCTTACTGTACTTAATTTATAAAGCAAGCTTTGTCATAGTTATCTATATATGGAAAAATACATAGTATATATAAGGCTGAATACTCTCTGTGTGTTGAGGCATCCACTGAGGGGTCTTGGAATATATCCTTGTGCATAAGGGGGCATCGACTACATACCCCAAAGAATTGAAAGTAAAGTCTCAAAGAGATATTTGCACATGCATGTTCGTAACAGTATTATTTATAATAGCCAACATGTGGAAGTGGCCCAGTATCCATGGATGAATGAATGGCTAAACATGATCCAGTATAGCTATAAAATGGAATACTAGTCAGCCTTAAAAAGGAAGGAAAGTTTGAAGCCAGCATGCGGTAACTTAGCAAGACCCCATTTCAAAGCAAAAATTAAATTAAGTTAAAATAAAATAGGACTGGGAGTGTAGCTCAGAGGTAGAACTCCTTTAGATAAATAGTTAATACTGCACACACACACACACACACACACACACACACACACACACACGGAAGGGAATTTTGACAAATCTTGGGAACATTATCCCAGGTGAGGTAAGCCAGTCACAAAAAGACAAATGCCGACTAATTCTACTTATATGAGATATGCAGAGTAGTCAAGAGACAGAAAGGGAGAGGAAGATGTCTCTTATGGAGACAGAAAGAGAAGTAACCGCAGCGTGGGGCTGGGGTTGGGGGAGATTGAAAGTTAGTGCTTCATAGGGGTGACATTTCAGTTGGGAAGATGAAAAAAGCTCTGGAGATGAATGTCGGTGATGGCTGCCGGTGGTGTATTTAGCACTACTAAACTTGAAAGTGCTTACAATGGTAAAAAAAATAAGAATAAAAATAAAAAACTGCATCATGAACCACTTTCCTTGATTTACAGATGAGAACCCAAGTACCTTCTCCAAAGATGCCGGGTTGGTAGCAGGCTGGTGCTATGTTCAAGTCCCCTCCCAGTGGAACATGGAGACTCAGCTGTCGTGGTAACAGGGACATGGCACCTTTCACAGGGCCTTGGTCCTGAGAGCTGTGGGTGCAGAAATTCCGGGGTGCAGGGCCTGTGAAAGGCTGCCTAACCTCATTGGTGCACTGAAGCTCGGGTTCCCTCAATGCCAGAGTCTTTAGAAACAGAAATATGAGGTACTGGGAAAATGTACACAGGTGCTTTTTTTGATCTGTTTGGGCTGCTATTCAAGAGTGCCTCAGATGGAGGGTTTGTAAACAAGAAATTTATTTCTCAGGGTTCTGGAGAGAAATAGGAGATGGAGGTTCTGGCAGGTGTGGGGTCTGGCGAGGGCAGCTGCCTGTCTCCAGAACTGCCCTCGCTGCTCCTCCTGGAGGAAGGAGGACCGGCAAGAGGGTCAGGGATCTCCCTCCTCAGGGCACTAAACTTGTTCTGGAGGTGGAGTGCTCATGTCCTAGTCACTCCCACAAGGACAAGCCTCCTGACATGATCACAGAGGGCCGAGCTCCAGCAGGAGACTTTTGGAGGGGTGCAGACCTGCAATCCACAGCAGGAGGCAGCGCAGACTGCGTGGGCCCTGCACTCTGCTGCACTTGTCTGTTGAGCTCCCCAGGGCAAGATGCCTTCCTTCATCTCAGTGAAGTACCACGGAGGCTGAGGCAGGAGGGTTTCGAGCTGGAGACCAGCCTGGGCTACTTAGTAAGACCCTGTCTCAAAATTAAAAAAAATAAATAAAAAAGAGCTGGGAGTGTAGCTCCAGGGGAGAGTGTCCTCGGCCAATCCCCAGTACCACAGTAAGTAAAGTAAAATAAAATAAAGTACCATACCGTGAAGGGAACATCTCAACCTTTCTCTGTGGTCAGAAAAGCTGCCTTCCACGAGCCCCAGTAGGAAGGAAGGACTGGGCACATTCAAATGTTGCAACAGCTTTTGTGTTTTCTCTTCTACTTACCCAGGAAACCATTCTTCTAGAAACTTCTGACTGACCCTTGTACGACCCTGACCACGTCTCTCCTCCCTCACGCTCATGAGCAAGAGCTTTTCCTGACCATAAGGAGCAACGCCTCCCAGAGGAGAGCTTCACGGACCAGTGACTGGATCGGGGAACTTCCTTAGTCCTGCACGTATTTATTTTCTAGAATGTTCCTAGAGTAGGGCAAATCAAGAGAAGAGCCTGAAATTAGAAAACACTATTTGGGTGATTGCTTTTTCTTTCACTACCAAGCTTACATGTCGAAGGCCACACTGTTCTCTTAGAAAAGGGATCGTTTACTTGAATCCCTTGAGTTAAACTTTGATACATACAAAACTACAATAATCCAAACGAAAGTTTATGAGCTCTGGACAAGTTATACCGCTTGCTTACATCTCCTCTGTCAGGACAGCTTATTTCTAGGATCATGGAAATGCATCCTAAGCTTCCTGCTTGTGCTCCCCAGGGCGGAGGGAAGGTGGCCAGTCTGATTCATCACCTGGCTTCATGGTTCTTGTCTCCATGCTCCTTCAGTGTCAATCCCGGTGGTGTGACAGCTCCCGCGGTCCTGTCACAGATGGTGACAGACAGAACAGAACTGGACTGAGAAGCGTTCTGTCAGGGCAGAGAGAGGCAGCAGGAAAATACGAGCTTATTCCGTGGTTAATGCAGTGACCAGCTTTAAGTGCTCAGTTGCTGACAAAATACCATAGGAGTTGAATCTGGGAGAAAGAGGCTAATGAATGATGTCAGAGGTTAAAGGGACTGGAGGCCTCCCCCCTTGGGGAGGAAGAGAGGGAGACAGAGGGGACGGGGAGGTAGCCACAGACTTGGCTGCTCTGATAAGGCCGCCCAGGTCAGCAGGGAGTGTTCTGTGTTCAGGCTGGGCATGTTTAGGACGCAGGTGCACAGTGCTTTTGTTATTAAGGTGGAGAGAACCTGGCTTCGGGCAAGGAGTGAGCAGATTCAGCACCGGGCCCCTCATCTCTCCCCCCTGTGCAGTAACAGCCGCTAATATTCTTCCTGGACCAGAGCGCACTATCCCACCTTGTTGAAATCCCTCAGTCAGCTACCGCTCGACCAGGAAACCCTCGGAGGAACCCGTGGTGTCCCTGCGTGACCACGAGCACACACACAGGAGGCTGAGCCCTGGGAGAGAAGCAGTTGGCTTCCAAGTAGAGGACAGGGGTGCAGGCAGAGGTACCAGGCATCCTTATGAAAAATAAAAGCCTGTCCCTGCACCCTTCAACGCACAAGGGGAGGGAAGCCAGAGATTTAGGTCTCTGTAAAACAAACTCAAGTTCAACAAGGTACTGCCTGACTGTGGGCTCTCCGCTGTGTTTTCTGTGATATATATATCACAGAAATATATATATATATATACACATACACACACTGATACTTCTGCCTATGCCATTTTGGATACCGGGGTGCACATCTTTTTGTAAGCATCAGGAGCTGAGTAAGATGTTGCCTACTTAAGAGTGTTCGGGGAGCAAGAGCCCTGTGTACGAAGCCCGCTGCTGATTTGGGGATGCAGGGCTCGGAACGGCCGTGGAGGACGAGCTCGTCCCCTCCCCCACGCTCCACTTACCACTGCCTGGCTGCCTGGCACACGGCTCAGGTGCAGTGCTGAGCTGCTTCGTTAACCCGTCAGCCCGCCCGCTGCCCTTAAAGTGATGTATGGGAGAGTTCTCCCTGTGCTAAATAAGACCCCTTTTTGCCATTTTTAATAATACCGCAGCGATTCAGAACACGAAGCCATTAGAACAGCAATAAAATGAAAGACTGTCATTATTTCAGCCACAGAGCAGAAAACGAGCGGATCTCCTGTAATTTGGGACGTTCGCAGATGCCGGGCTCCAGCGAGGAGGCAGAATGCAGGACAGAGACAGCCCAGCAGGCTGGCCGGCACACTGAAGCATTTAGCCCCGAGGAGTGGATGTCGCTGCGGTTCTGCTCTGACCTCTCTCGGCTATTTGCAAAGAGGATATTTAATACCTCTCTGCTCCGATTTCTTTACTACTTATCAAAATACAGGCATACGAGTGTGCCTTCGTACACCACTACAGACCCCACATACTGCCAAATATTTCTTTACCTTCATAATTTCTCAGCAAGTTGCAGCAATTATCTAATTTTTTTATCAAAGCTGTTTTTATTTCTGTTGTCAAGGGATGATTTGATGCAGGAGACATTTTCTCTTTTCATTAGATCCTTCGGTGGCCTTCCATCATCATTTGAATTTAGAGTGCTATTTAAAATCCAGCTTTGCCGTGCCACATGCATTTGACGTCAGAACCAAATGTTTTCATAGCTACAGAAAACCAGAACCACACACACACACACACACACACACACACACACACACACACACACACACACACATGCCAGCCTCAGAACCTGCATCAGGAGGAAAACACAAACTTTCTTAAAAACAGATTTGAATTCATGAAATGTGTGTTTCACAAGGAAAGTCACCCTCAGGATATGGTTGTGGGATCTGGTGGAGGTGCTGTTTCCTACTGCTTTGGGTATTTTTGGTGGAACTTGTTTGCTCTTCTGCCCCACCTCCACTCACATATATACCAAGAACATATTGAAGTTCCAGCCTAAAACTGCTCATGAAAATAGTGGAGAGTTTGACGAGTAGCCAAGAGAAGGTGTTTACCCGTAGCTCCTCTTAGTAAAAGCAAGCTGAACCGTCATAGAGAAATGGGATAGATCTGAGAAGAGCCCTCCTGAGATCGGAAGAAACCTGGAGACCATCAAAGACCAAAGACTGCATGGCAGGATTCCACTGGATCAGCGGTCTAGGCACCAGGCCACTGCCAAAGCAACAGACTGTACTGCAGGAGGCAGACAGGTTGGCAGGGAGGCCAGAGGACCCTGAAAACCCGCCCAGCCTCCACCATTTGACCGCGACCCTGAGTTGCCCAAGACCTATGTGGGGTGATCAGCCTTGCACTGTGATGCAATGGAAGTCCCTCAGATGGTCTAGCTCAGGTGCTTCACAAATAAACTATGATAAAACACATCCAGAGAGAAAGAGAGAATGTTGTCACAATATATTTACCCAGAATGTTTGATTTTGAATTAAAAAATTAAATGAAAGTTTGAGAAGTAATGAAAAGAAAGTTGAGGCTCACATAAAGAGAACAAAAACCAGGCAGCAAAACACTGTCTGTTAGAGGACGTCGGAGTTCACAGAGGGAGCTGTCTTGGTGTCTTTCGTAATTATATTAAAAGAACGAAAGGAAATAAGGCTTAGTGAAGGAGTGAAGCCATAATGGCAACATCTCATCAAAGAGAGATACAGATAAGAGGATATAAACTATTTTAAAAAGAAATGAAAATTCTGAATTTTGCAATCTGGGATGGCAGATTAGTGCAACAACTTTGGAAAACAGTATGGAGGATCCTCAGACGAATGGGAATGAACCTACCATATGATCCAGCAATACCACTTCTGGGTATCTACTTAAAAGAATGGAAACCAAACTATCAGACCAACGCATGTGTATCTATGTTTATAGCTGCACAATTCACAATTGCCAAACTATGGAAGCAGCCAAGATGTCCATCGACAGATGAGTGGATTACAAAACTATGGAATATGTACACAATGGAATTTTACTCAGCCATAAAGAAGAACAAAATCATGTCATTTGCAGGGAAATGGATGGAACTGGAAAACATGCTAAGTGAGATTAGTCAGTCACAAAAAGTAAAAAAAATCAGATGTTTTCCCTAATATGCAGAAGCTAGTGAGAAAGTAGGACATAAGAGGGACTCTAGAGGAAGAAGGAGAAACCTTAGATGAGCAAAGAAGGTGCCTTAACTGAAGGTGATGGGGGGGCACCCTAATGTACATGATTTACTTTCACGAACATATCAAAGTCAATCACGAAACTGAACCTGAGAAGGAGGGAGGGTGAGGGAGTGGGGCAGGAATTGGGGAAGGGTTAAATGAGAAATGTGTGCATGTATGTCTCTACCAGCTTGTACCTCACAAAGATGTATGATTGCAATGTACCAATAAAAAATAAATAAAATAAGAGTAAATGTCAGAGATTCTCATCTGCCTTTCAATCCCTCCATTTCATTTCCCGTTTCTACTTTCACCACATTAAGTATAAACTGCAACCCATTTATCTGAATATGTATACCCCATTACCAAACTCTCAGAAATGACCATCTAGCGAGGCTCGTGGGATTTTACCTGGAAAGGCAGTTATGTTTAAGACAGGACTTTGGAAGAAATGCAAAGCTTAATGAGCCAGTGTCTTCATATTTAATGGTAGAAGGTCAACTGCTGTCAGAATGGTTGCAAGTACCATAAAAGAAAAGAAAAGGAAAAAAAGAGCATCTTCAACTCATGCAATTGATTTCTAAGAGAAGAAAATGAAATCAAACATCCCGCACACCTGGATTATTTTTATGATGCCCATAAAATTATTGGGGTGTTGGCTGGCTTCCAGAGCACCTACGAAGGTTCCCCCTTCCATTTGATTGACTTGCGCCTGGGAAGGCCTTGGGCTTCTCTGACCATTTCTTCCTGGCCCTCGTGTTTCAGAAGGCCAGGCCCTACCTCTGGGCTGGGCCAGAACCACAGGTAACTCTGGCACCTGGGAAGGCAGTATTTCTCCTGGCAGACCTCTCTGAATGTTGGGAGTAACCGTGAAACAGTCTAAGATTCCACATGAAAATGAAAAACTAAAAAACATACACTTTTATTGGTGTCTGTTTGGACTTCATCATGTTCCTGGTATACAAATGCCAAATGCTTAACAGTGTCTAGAGAAAGGTGCCTCATTTCTTGGTGCTGCTGTCCATCACTCCGTCCAGCCGGGCTCTCGTTTCATGGGTGGGTGTCTTTTTTTTTTCTGGAGCCCTGAGGGATGAGCTGCTGTCATTTCCTGGGCCAGGCCTGCGCTGGGACATGGGTGCTGATGGCAGATGAAGGTAGTACCGCCATAGCAACCACTCAGCCTCCCTCCGGCATGCAGAGCAAGAGACAAGAACAACAGCAGAGATTGGAATCCTCTAGATGCCTCGCAAATTCATGGGGAGAAGGATTTGTTGATTTTTAAAGGCAGATCAGAGAACTGAAGGCCAGGTGATGGATTCCCAGGCGAGGCCCAAGGTGCCTGACCCCCTTTCAAAGGCCTGGGACTTCAGGAAGAGTACTTTCCTGGTTCCTGGACACAGGGGTCTCCATGGCTCATTCTTCAGAATTCGGAACAGCTAGGGCATTTCAAGGTGAAAACAAAGGAAAACGAGACAGCAAGTCACTTAGCTGTATGTGGGGGGGTGTATCATGGAGCTGCTTCCCCAGATGGTAAGATAGTTATCTTATTATAAATAGAAACTCGAAACACATCCTCAAAATGCTGGTGAAAAGAGGTTGCCTGAGTGTGGAGGCAGAACTGCTGCTGAACGGGCCATGACTCTTCCTTCAGGATGGGGGAGGGTGCGGCTCATCAGCCCATTTGCTTGGCAGAGCACAATTTTTATTTTTATATACTACGCATAGCATTGAAATATTTAAATATAGCTTTTCAGAGTAGAGCATTAGGCTTGCTGAAATTGATGCTTTCTCCTCATGTGCCTTGTGAGGAAAATAGACATTGGATGTATACTGTGTCTTTTTTACTTTTTTTTATTGGTGCATTAGAATCATACATCTTAATGAGGTATGAGATGGTAGAGGCATACATGCACACAGCACTCATTTAACCCTTCCCCAATTCCCACCCCATTCTCTCCCCCTCCCTCCTTCTCACGTTCGGCTTAGTGATCGACTTGGGTATGTTTGTGATTGTACTTCGTGTTTCTCTACTGTGTCTTCGATGACAGCCGCCTTGCTGGATTTCACCTGCACTTTCCAGTGGTGGTGGGCTTAGGTTCCTCCTCCCCTCTATTGCACAAGCCAGGTTCCACTGGGCAGGAATGTCCTCAGCCATACAGGATGTGCACCCTGCAGCCAGAACCCCTGCTGGGTGGTCGGGAAGCCCCATGGCTCCCAGGACCCTGGAGAACAACAAGGAGGAAACATAGGCTGGAATTAATTCTGCAAGGTACAGTCTTCTCTCTGCCCTTCCCCATCCCCTATAATCGTATTGCTGCAAGCTCACAGAATATCACTCTGTGGCCAAACGGAACATTGGATTTCCTTACAATACTCCTTAGTGTTCACATTGGACTTCTCGTATCTGCTAAATGCTACATTAATAATTATCAATACCACAGAGAGAAACGCATGTGCCTAGTGTTCTACATAGTAGTAAGGTAACATATAGAGAATGGTTTATCTTGCAATGGCATTGATTTATCCCTAAAGCAAAATGTTCCCTAATTTTCAGTCCCCAGGAGCAAATGATTCCTTGACAAACCTCCTTTCATTGGAACAGTCTCCTGAAACAGGACTGCGTGGTGCATCCACAGAAAAGGGACCTGTGCTTCCTTCCATCCTGGCATGCTGAGTCAAATTCAGAGCCCAGCTCGGGCCTCCAGGGATGGTCGGGAACATTTCTGGTTGGAGCATGCACAGTCACTGTTTTGTTTTTATTTTTGTTTTGTTTTGCTTTATCAGACTATACGTGCAAAGCGCTGGGAGAATTTGTGGTTGCACGGTGGGGAACGCTAATGGGTGGCCCATGCTGTCCTCACGCAGGATTGGTTTACCTTGTACCACAAGTCCATCCATCACAGACGTCCACATCCCATGACCCTCTGGTTGAGAAGACAGCACTCAAGTGCATACTTCATGGTACTCTGTAATTATACCAGTCTCGTTTTTTATGTTGTTGAGATTTTCCACAACAATCTCTCCAATGTGCCTCTTTTTAAACTCAGTCATGATGAATCTGTCAAAAACGTGAATTCTGTGATGTCTTGCCACACAGCTGTCACTGCACCTTCCAAAGGTGTTCTTAGCAATTATTTTTGCCCACACATGCTGGCCTATGTGCAATGGTGCTGATGTTCGAATGATGCCTTCCAGCTGGAGGCCCCCCGGCCAGCCTGATGTTGCTGGCAGAGGTTTCCCGGCCCGACTCCTGGAGGGAATGGGAGTCCAATCTCTGCTAAAGACATCAGGGTTGTGCAGCCTGGGAAGAAGCTGGGACAGGGCAAGAAGCAGGATCCAGGGCAAGGAGCAGGATCTAGGACAAAAAGCAGGATCCAGGACAAGTAGGAAGATCCAGGACAGGACTGGAGTGGCTTCAGCCTGAACAGAAGGCGAGTCCAGATCTCCTGCATCCACTTCTAGGCCCTTTCCTGTTACCATGGTGGGAAATGCCAGGAAGCTCTGCTCTGTCTCCCACTTCTAAGAAGGCTAATCCTATGATGGGGAGCTCTACTCTCATGACCTCCTCTAAACCCAATTATCTCCCAAAGACCCCAGATCTAACTATTATTGTATTTAGGGGTAGAACTAGGGTGTATGAGTTTGGGGAGAGTCACAAACATTCAGTCCCTAGCAGACAAGCAAAGCAATAGTCATCTTGAATGTTCACCCCCACCCAACATCTTGAATGTTCAGCAGAAAACCACACCCAGTCCTGTGCACACTGTTCTGGAGTCAGCCGTGTGTGCCAGCACTGGGCCTGGCCAGCACCTCCCCCCACCCCCCACCGCCACACACATACACACAGCCCCTGTGATGGTTCTTCAGGGCCAGAAAAATTTAAAGCAACCACACAGAAAAGGAAGCGGGAGGTACCGACCACTGCAGAGCTGGGGAGAGTTGAGGGGAGAGTCTCCCCAGTGGAGAGCTTCCTTTCTGCTCAGGCCAACAAATCTCCTGTTTTCCAAGGGTGAGAAACACATTTCTCATTTTGGCAACAGAAAATCAGCTCATATTGTACAGAAAGCCAGAGGTGGTATCTTTCCTTCTCTCAATTTTATAAGGGTTTTTTTTTTTTTCCCTGAATGCACAGTTCCAAGCAAGACACACCCATTTTAATCGAGAGCTGATACCTTATAGCTAAGTGTGTTCTATGCATTCATCCCACAGAAGTAAATTGAGGGCCCTCTGTCCACATGAGGTTCTGGGTCCCAGGCATGAATGCATCCCCAGTCCCTTCTGGGATGCTGACAGGGCAGTGAGGAGCACTGATATTAGAGCAGAATGTGACAAGGGCACAGGAGGAAATCATCCTCCAATCTCTCCTTGTCTAATACCATCTTGTCATCTACTTCTCATTAGACCCGGACTAAAACAGCCAATCATAAATATTCCAGTGGTACCTGAAGCCACAGAAAGACAAGCTTTCTCCATGTGGAAAGTAGGGAAGAAAGCCTAGGTCCCATCCCAGAAGAAAAGGCAAGTTAGAGGGCAGAAATCTTAGGTGGGCTGGGCTACAGAGTGAAGACAGCTGACTGAGTCGCAGAACACCGCAGAGATCTGGGATGGGGGATGTCTGAAACAAGACGAAATGGTTGAAAAGCTGAATAAGAAGCAATTAGACCTCAAGGTCCCTCCTTTCCCTACCTCACAGAGGATAGATTCTCAATCGGGGCTGAGGACACAGGCAGGACAAGAGGAAGAGAACGGGCCAAGTGGAGGTCCCCCTGCGACTAGCCATGCTAGATTGTTGAGTGCTGGTAGCCAAGCTTCTGCACTCAGGTGGGAGACTGGAAGATTTCCTTGCAGGGAAGCTGGTGAATGCAATTCACAATGAGATGCCTTCGGGTGAGGCCCTGCACTGAAACCCACCATTCTATAAGCTTGGCCTGTGAAGAGCAACTTCAGGCCCATTTATAATGTCTCAATCTTAGAAATGAGCCTCCAGCCACTGGTCAAGCTGTGCAGGAAGGGCCTAGTGAGAGTAGGGTAAGTAAACAGGAATAAAGGAACATGCAGGGAATGGTGATAATACCCAAAGAAGGAAAAAAGAGTCTTGCAATAAAACCCACTGTAATTAATGGTCTCACAGAGATAAGAGGGTGCAAACATGAATCAAGCATAACATGCTGTTAAAAGGAAACATTCAGGAAGCAAAAATAATCTTTTGGATATTAAAAAAAAATATTATGGTAGAAATAAAAATGAACTTCAATAGGCTGGCTGAAAAATAAATTTCAGTCAATCACCCTGAATATATAATAAACAGACAAAGAAATGGATAACAAAAGAGCAGTAGAAGGAAAATTATAAGATTGTTTCAAAATATCTAACATCTAGATAATAACAGTTGCAGAAGGGAAGAAAGGGGAAGTTAAGAGGGAAGAAATTATTAAAGCAATCAGATTCTCAGGATAGAAGAATGTCAGCCACCATAATAAAGACCTCACATAGTAACCAATATGAAAGAAGAGGTATCCCATTATGGAATTTCAGAAGAATTAGGGTAAAGGCATAGAGCATAGAACAGAGAGAAATGCAAATAAAGGATACACAGTCAGAATGCCATCAACTGAATTAGAACGTAATGAGTCAGGGCATAATGAAAGAATGCCTCCAAATTTCCTCAAATTATTTCCAATTTATAATTGTATGCTCAACGCAATGATCAATTAAGTGTGAGATTTTCATGGTAGAAAACATTTTGCCTCTAAGAATTTTTGTTAGAATGTACTTGCACAGATGCTCCCAAAACTAAGGACTGAAAACAATTTTTTTAAAAGTATAAAATAAAGAGTTGAGTACAGGAAGCAGGAGTTGCCCAAAGGAGTAAAGCAAAGTAAATGGATATGTCATGGCTTCCCATAGTGCAGGAAGCACGGAAAGTGGCTGGGGCTAAAGTCCCCAGAGGGAGATGTCCAGGAAAAAGAAAAAAAAGCAGGAAGGGAACCTGGCAGATTGCTTGATGTGTTGAGTGTGAGGAGAAATAATTCTACTTGGGAGGAAAATTTGGTGATCTATTACATATAGAAACTCAGAAAGTCATCAATAAAAAAAAAAAAAACTCAAGGCAAATTGCTAACTCAATAGAAAACAAAAAGTTGATGAAGAAACATGATACAATTAAAGTACAAAACATAGCCTCAGTTGTGAATTTTGACCTGTTCTTCTTATTTCCAACTAGGAAGTGTTTTATTGGAAGAAGGATGGGAAGGCTTAAATGAGAGCTAAGAATTCATTTTCAGTCATAAAAGCAAACAAACAATAGCTTAAATGGGAAGGGATCAAGAAATAACTGCTGCTAGCCGGCGTGGTGGCGCACGCTTGTAATCCCAGCATTCGGGAGGCTGAGACCGGAGGATCCGGGTTCGCGGCTAGCCTCAGCTACCTAGTGAGGAACTCCGCAACTTAGTGAGACTCGGTTTCAAAATAAAGAATAAAAAATAGGGCTGGGGGTATAGCTTGGAGGTAGAACGCCCCTGAGTTCAATCCCCAGTACCGAAAAAAAAAAAAAAAAAAAAAAAAAAAAAAAAAAAAAGAAATAACTGCTTAGGTGTGCTATTTTTAAAATATGGCTATATTGTGGTCTGAAAATGTCATTTCCCATTAAAACAAACTAAAGCTCCATGGAAAAGTAGAAATTCCAGGTCTTGGGTGTGAAATGAACAGAATGATAAGGAAACATCTCCTCTGACCAGAGGGTAAAGGGGCTATAGAAGTACAGGGTCCACATGTAAGAAAGTCCATTCAAAGGCTGCTACTGGTCAATGATGGGTCGTTTTGAACACCAGGAAAGATAACTGTAATGAATTCAAACATATTAAAAATTACTTAATTCCTTCAGTTCATAAAATACTAAAATTTAAAAAAAAACAAGCAATTATTACTGTTGAGGTTGCTAAGGAACCAACTTGTTATTTGGAAACTGGTAAATAAAGGGATAAACATCCATCCATCCTGACTTTCCACACAAACAGTAACACAGGACTTCCAAATAATTGCAGGGAAAATTCCCTGCACAGAAACACTTCAGTTATGAAATGCATGCAGAATGGCAGAATCAGAATATTGCAATTTTGCAACCCCTAAAAGACGAAATCGATCAAGTTATTGATCATGAACGACTGTTGACACTGCAAATGAAAGCCAGCCAGATAATGTGTGCTTTGGATTGAAGAACATGGAGCCACTTTTTGAAGTAGCCTTGTGGGTAAAAAAAAATCGAACCTCAATTTGAAGGAGCCTGGAGATTCATTTATCAACTTGTGCGACACACAGAGGATCACACTAAATGATGACACGTGGGCGCAGCCACCAGAAAACAAGAGAACACGTGTCGCAATTTATTTAAAAATAAATGAGAAGGAAAACAAACAACCAAATCAGAGACAAAGGGAGGGCTTACAGACTGAAAGAGACTTAGAGACAATTGTAATCACTCCTTCCTCTCTCTTGGTTTGAGGTTTTGCTTCTCTCTACCTTCAAGGTAGAAATGGAAGCTTCTGGAAGGCTGTCTCTGAGCCCTGCTCTCAGATGTACAGACACCTGTGTGGTCACTCACATTGGCAGAGAGCTAAGACCATGGCCCCGGGCATCTTCTCAGGAGCCTGACTCCTGTTCTCCATCATTTCCCCTACCTCCTCCCAGGAGAGCAGAGGCAGGAAGAACCCATTCTGACGCTCCTCCCTTCTTTTCCTCTTTCCCACCATATTTTCTCTCTATTCTCTTCTTCTGCGGCGTTACCTTAACCAGTTAAGGCTTAGAGCAAGGCTCAGCCTGCTAAATAAGGGACGTGTGACATTTCTCGCTTTACATTATTTTATTCTGGAAATTTAGGCTTTGCTTCCACATTTAAAAAGATTTTTTAAGAGGCTCAGGATGCGGTACATCAAGGAGAACAAAGGCCTAGGCCTGGCTCAGAGGTATCCATTAACTCTACAAATACCGGCAGCTGAGTCAAGAGAACTTAGGTTTCTTATCATAAGACAGAAGGAAGCTCTAAGAAAAGAAAGCTTGCCAAACTTTCTGCTTACCTAAAAACGTATTAACTACCTTTTAGCTGCCTGAACAAATAGGAAAGATTTATCTAATGAATAGTTCCTCTTCGCTTTTAACCTTTAACCACTGCTCCTCCTTCGCTGTTCCTGCTCTCTACTAAAAGAATAATTCATTTACACTTTTGTAGTTTTTCTGCTGCTCCCCTAATCTTAGCAAACACTATAGGAAATAGCCTTTCTAGTAAAAAAAATGTACCCACTTAACTCTGAGAAAAAACAAGGCTGTAAAAATTCCTTTTTTGTATACCTTGTTGTAATGAGCATAAATATCACTCATGAGATGAATTAAAACAGATGCGTCTTAACATGCATGGTGTGTAAGCGTACTCTAACTTGCTCTCGACCTCGTCTCGATCCCCACCTAACGAGGGACCCCCCCAGACTCTACCGCTTCTTTGAGGGCTGGCCCCCGACATTCTTCCCTATCCATCTCCATGTCTGTTCTCTGTCCTTACTTATTTCTTTCTCTCTCTCTCTCTCTCTCAGAACAATAACATATGTTTTTGGTACTGGAGATGGAACCCAGGGGCATTCTATCTCTGAGTTATGCCCCCACCACTTTTTTTGGTTCTTTTTTTTTTTATTTCAAAACAGAGTCTCACTAAGTTTCTGAGGTTCTCACTATGTTGCTGAGGCTGGTCTCCCAACTGTTATCCTCCTATCTCAGCCTCCCCAGTACTCTGCTTATACTTTCTGATGATCAGAATCCAGGGGACATGGACTGTTCTTACTGTGAACAGAATGTCAGATAGAGCAACTGCCTGTGAAAGAAATAGAGAAGGGAAGTTATAGCTCCGCTGATGTAAGATAATCCTTTTGTTTTATCTTTTTGGTTAAAAAAAACAAAACAAAACAAACAAACAAAAAAGGCACCTCTTCACCATATACAAAAATGACATGATATTTATTGTTCAGTTGTAAACAAGCATCATTAGTCCATATATAAATGGAATATTAAGATTCTCAATAGCAGAAAATTCTTGAAAACAGGGAAAATGACAATTTAAGATGCCTTTACCTAATCATTTACCCCAAAAAAGTCAGGGACAAAAGGATTTCCTTGGGGATACCAGGTTTCCTAAGTCTTGCTGTCCCAGCTCAGAGAATGAGTGAATAAAAAGTCTTCTGTTGAAAAGGACAAAAAATAATAATAATGAAAATAATAATAATAATTTGCAGGGGAAAATTTACAAAAGTGATCTAAGATACTGATATTTTATTTCTAACTCTGTAAAAGCAAGAATAAGGAAAACGAGATGTCTACAGGTTAGAAAATCTGCAATCTTACCTTTTCGTATAGCCTCAATATTAATTGATTCAAATACTTTTGGGGAAATTTCCTTTGTCAGAAGAGTTGATTTACCACAAAATGAGTGCATGTGTGAGTTCAGAGGGCATATTAGTAAGGGCATGGGGGGAAGAGGCATGTGCTCCAATCAGGGACTGTGTGGAGCGGGGCTGATGGGGAGGGAGAACAAAGCAGAGATGGTAAGGTGGGGAGCCAGGCAGCTACTGTTCTGGAAGGTAGAACAATCCTGGAGGACCGATCCCTGCAGGGGCAGCCATCACAAGGACACGGGACCTGACTGGGATGGCACAATGAGCTGTGGAGGAGGAGGGGAGGAGCACCTCAATCCACCTCCTCCCGCTGACTCCACTTCCTATAAGCTGAATCCACGCCAGGATGCAGGGCTGGGAGCCACATGATGCTTGTCTCCCAGAGAGAGCCCCTGCGGCAGAGGCAGAGCTGAGAGGCCACTGGGGACTGAATGCTGGGAGGCTGGTGAGGGAAAGCCAGCGCGCAAGGCTACCTGTTTTTTCTCAGAGTTAAGTTTTTATATTTCTTTCTGCACCCAGCAACCTCCAGGCTTCTGGAGCAGATCCTGATGATGCATCTTCCACCCCTCACCGACTTGTTATTATTGTTGATATTTGAGCTTCACAACCTGGATTAGAAAATGCTGAGGGTTACCAGTGCTTTGCATCCAGTATTCCAGCTCATCGGTGTTCGGGTTAAACCTGAGGGTTGCCATCGAATGCTCCCCCCCATGAGAAATCGAAGCCAAGCACCTGGGTGTCATAGGAACAAATGTATGTGGCAGAATGTTGCACGTGTCCTGGTGAATCCTCAGCTCACTGCTCTTTGTTTGCTTGTTTGTTTCTTTGTTTTTAGATACACATCTCTATGATCAATTTCTTTGACTACAAACTTCTTTGCCTGTCAGGTGCATGGTCTTCCTATCCACACAGGGTATAAATAGATAATATGCAAATTCTAATTAAAAAATGTACAGATGCTGAGCAGAGGAGTTCAGAGGTGGATGGTGAAGGGACTGCCCCTGTCTTCTGGAAGTCCCAGATCACTGGTCGACCCAGAGAGTAGTAGCAATTATCATTTGCGTTTAGAATTGGTAAAGCATTTAATTTCCAAGTACAAAATCCTCTTTTTTTTTTAATCATGAGAGGAAATGAAACATCATGGCTCACAAGACTTGGAATGTCTAGAAATGTTCTAATCCTAAACTCATCCTCGCTTTCTATTTCACAGCTAGATAGAGAAAAAGTCACTTTGTCTTGGAGCATGAACTGAAAGAATGACTCTGAAGTGCCACTTTGGTGTAACCCATCTTGATTAACATAATGGGATAGCTCACTCTGTCTGGTATTTTCCTTAGCCTGTCTACTTCCTTGTTTCCTCATTAAATTTTCTTTAATTATCCCTTTGTTTCAACCACCCTCTATTGGTTGAGAAGATACTGGTGAAACTCTTATGAACTAATTTTATGACTTTTTAGTATTTGGCAACTGTATGAAAAATTGAGCGCAAATCTAGGGAGGGGAGCCTTGCGGTGAAATAACCGTACGGCACTGGTGGTTCCCTTTGGTTGGTATATTTGGTATGTGCTTTCAAAGTAGACCCAGGAAAACTTGCTGATGGGTTGGATGTAGAGAGTCTGGAGTCAAAAATATCCCCTGGACATTTGTGTGGACAGCTTAATGAAGAAGCATTAGTCTCCCACTAAGGTGGGAGATTGAGGGGACTCCAGCAGGAAAATTCAAGAGTTTTTGTTCTGGACAATTAAAAGTGATTATTCCCCTCAGCTATCCAGATGGCAATGCCAGGATGTATGTGTCTGAAGCTCAGGACAGAAGCTGAACATTTGGGAGTCCCTGGTTTCTGTGAATTTAAATAGTGGGGCTAGATGAGGCCACCTATGGAAAACCATTCCAGGCAGAAGAGAAGAGTATTAAGAAAGGATCCCTGGGGCATCCCCACATCGAGTGATTGGAAAAAAGGAATGAGAAAGCCAAACGGTGTCAACAGGAGTCTCCAGGGAGGCGGGAAGGAAAGCATGTGAGTCTCACCTCTTTGGCATTTCAAAAGTGGGATGATTCAAAAGTGCTTATATAAAAGAATGTTCTAGAATGATGCTCTGTTCATTCCAATTACATAAACAAATCCAGGATAGCAATTCAGTATTGTCTTCCCCCAAACAGACATGTGTTTGTGTGTGGGCGTCCATGTAGTACATGCATATTCAGGCATGTATTACAAGACGTGTTATGATAAACATGTATGTGTACATCTGTCAACCTACAGCCACACAGGCATGATAACACATGCTTCCAGGCAGTGTATCCTAAAACCACCCAGTCTGTTTTACTTTCTGGAAGATCAGTTTGACATTTCAATTATGTGTAAAAGTTCAACCAGATATGTCACTATTGAATATTTTGACAAGGTCTTTCATCCTATGTTCTCATTGAAATTCCGGGAACCAACTGTTCAACCATAATTACATAAGATGAGAAAGAAAGAAAGAAAAAAAAAAAAAGAATAAGTGGGCAACTTGCCTATTGAATAAATTGGACACAAGCCTTAGATTTCTGAGATCCTGCATCTTGGACATAGAATTAAGGACATATTGCTGCATAAAAATTACTCAATACTTAAAGAAAACATTTATTATCGCATACTTTCGGTCAGCCAGGGATTTAGAGGCATCTTAACTGGATGCCTCAGGCCCAAGTCCCCTCAAAAGGCTGCAGCCAGTGCTCAGCTAAAGGAGGCTCCCCTTCCGAGCCCTCTCAATGCGGCTGTTGGTGATTCAGGTGCTCACTGGGTACTGGCCAGAGACATCGTTTCTTTGCACCTAGGCCTCTTCGTGGGGCAGCTTACAACTAGGGAGCTGGCTTCCTTCTGAGGGAGAGAGGGCACCTGCCATGAAAGCCAGCATTTTTCAGGTCTAATTTTCAAAGTGACACCCCATCATTTCTGTCTAGAATTTGGTATGCAAATTGTATTGAATTCTTTGAAAGTCAGTCATTAAATCAATCCCACACTGGAGGAAGGAGGTTACACAGGCCTGCATAGCTCAGAGTGTAAGGCTCTCTGATAGGCTGCCTCCAACAGGTAGACCAGGGAACTGCATCTCCTGGCTCAGTGGTAAAAGACCATGTGTGCTTGACGGGGGGGATTTGAAGAGAGATTCTGTAACCACTTTTGGCTACAGAAATAGAGTCTCCATGTTGCTGTGCACATCTGGAAACGGGCAGACAATTGGGAAACAATTACTCTGTTCCCCACTGCCGTGATCTTTCCCTGCATCTCAGCTCAGCACAACACATTTCAACTGAGCAGCAGCCTCCTAGCAGGGAACAGTAACTTGGCAGTGTAGGTTATTTTAATGAACACTTTAAACTAAGTCTCCACCATCTGTTCTGTTTCCTAATTACAAACCAACACTCATTTGCAGTTGCATCATTAAAAGTGAGATGCTGGCAAAGTGCTCTGAATACTTGTCTAGCTTGTCCTCTTGGTTCTAATTTTCCAAGTTGTGATATCTTGAAGTCCAGGACATCACATTTGCCATGAAGAAATACACAAAAACACCGTCTACATAATATTAGAATGTATGGGATTCTTGTCTCAATATCTCAATATTCTCTCTCTCTCTCTCTCTCTCTCTCTCTCTCTCTCTCTCTCTCTCTCTCTCTCTCTCTCTCCTCCCGTCCCTCCCTTTCTGTCTCTCTCTCTCTCTCTCTGAAATTCTCTCATTGCAAACATGAATTCTCCTTCAGGAGGATTTTACATTTCAAATTCCCCACATGTCTTTGGTAATTTTAGCTTGCTTCAGGGATACGGGGAGGATTTAAGGAGAAACCCTTTTAAACAGGAATTAAATTCATTTGCACAATGTACAACTACAGATCTCTCTTGTGGGCAGAATAAGGCATTTTGCCGAATTTAACTCTTCACACGCAGTTTCACTTCTTGGCTTTGTGAGATGAGCCGTAAGCCAAATCAAGAGATACCAAGAGATATGTGGCTTCTAAAATAATCTGCTCATATTAAAAAAGATGGCAGTCGGTTTTGCACCTCATACACAATTAGCATCTCAGAAAGAATGATGGCAACCATCTGAAAGATCACCGACATTGCTGCCCAGGAAACTAGATCAGCACCGTGGTTCTTCTGAAAACAGATGATCTGCAAAACAGCACTTCCCAGAGTTCTTGAGCACCCTTCCATCTTCACAGAACTGGAGGAAGAAAGGTTCACCGTACCCAAACCAAATAGGGTGCCCACAGAAGCACACACTCTAATACCTTCTATTAAATGAGCAGATATTGCTGGTCAATAGATGGGTAGACAAGCAAGCAAAGGACACGAGATGGCATTGAATCCAAGCACAATACCATTCAAGTTGTGCCTTTGGATCCCACTGGCTTCCAAAGAGTCCTGGGGTAATTGGTCCTACACTGCCAGGGTTGTGCTGGACCCCAAAGCCAGCGCAAAACCTTATAAGGAAACATATGTACTGCCCAGGAACCAGAGGGGAAGGTCTCAGGTTCCTGGGCAAGCCCAAGTCCTAATGGGTGGACTTTCAGCCTGGGGTTGAAGAGTGGTTTGCACAAGATCTCAATCACACCTTCAATTTTCCCCTGAGGATGCCAGTCACCCTGTCACAGAAGACCCCCCGTCATCCCAATTGTCTCACTTTACCCGAGAGTACCTGCAGCATGAGCTGCACTCTGAGGACCCCCTCTCCTTCTTTTCAGTGCTTCTCCCACGTGATTCTAGCTGAGCTTAGTTCTATTAAAGTGTGCTAAGAAATAGTTTCACAAAACCTCCCATTTATAGGCCTCTATCTTCCCCATCAGTACGAAACACTGGGCTTTTAAAACATGCGCCTTCAAGTGCAGCTGAGGCTGAGGACTCCACTCTAGCAAGCTCAGGGAAGACCACAGAAGGTTTTGCAGCAGGACAATCCGGAGGGAAAACTCACCAGAAAGAAGCTTAGTACAGGGGCGGGGTCTCTTGTTTCAGGGCAGCTGAGAGAAGATGATGAGCAGGTGCTTCCTACTGAGTTCTCTCCATTCAGGTGATGTGAGGGCTTCCTTCCTTTGAGATGCTTCCTTTTTTGGACATGGGGTCTCTACATCTGCACACATCACAGATGGCCTTCTAGATGTTTTCCTCTGGGGCTGGAGGGGAAGCCCCAGACAGCAGAAATTCTGAGTGGAGGGAGCAGGTTAGCCACGTTGTTAGCAAGGGAAATAAGATGGCGACGTGGAACAAAAGCCTGTGCTCAAACCAGCTACGTCCTCTTTGGGTAAAATATTGTGAATGCAATGAGTTCCTTAAAACTAACCTTTTGTTGTTGTTTGAGAGTAATGGATGTTCTTCAGACATAGGTCCACCTTTTCTTTTCCAGCTTAACACATCGCTGGAGGTCTCTCGAAAATTTAGTGCTATTCATTCAGGGACTACTTGAAGCTCAGGTATAAACCCAGGAGGCCTAGTCTTAGGCACAGAGTCTGGAGCTTAGTATGTGGGAAGGTGTTTGACTTGAGAATTCCTACCAATGGACCAGTTGCTAAGGGCCAAAGTCTTAGTTTTGTATAGTTTTAATGATTTATAGAATGTCTCCAGGTCTATTCTATCTTCCGGGGGCATGAGACATGTCACTAAAGCCATGATCAGGTGAAAAGCAAACTGGTTTAGAACTGATCGTTGTGGAATCTATAAGAACACACAGGATGTCCCAAGCTGCATAAATTCACAGGAAGCTGTGTTACATGGATTCAAATTCACACACAAACCCCATAAAGCCATGCCTGGTGGCTGTAGGGATTGGTAAAGGTGAGGGGGGCGGTGTCTCATGGCAGCTGTCCACAGGTATCCAGGTAGACTCACATTTACATAAAGGAGTGGCTACGTCAGGTCCTGCGCTCCACATCAATCTAGCCACAAAATATGTACCAGTTCTAAACCAGATCTCCCTGCTCAATACTGATTGCCGAAGCCAAGGACCATTCTCCCCCTTATTAAAATCTGTCTTAACTCAAAGTCAGCAATTGTTTCCTGATTCTCACCTGGTTATCTTCATAGGGAGAGCTTCCTGGTACATTCTCTCTTCTCAGATGCTGTGTGGAATACTAATTACATATTTCACTTTCCACTAGAGTTCACAAAGTTCCTTGGACCCTCTCATTTTAGGGCATTGAGCATGTAAAGGGGCACATTCTGACTCACCCCCGAGCTTCATAGCTCTGCAAGAACAACTTCAGTCTCACCTGGGACATTGATGGCCCTGTTGTTGCACAGGCATGTGGCTCTTGCCCCTTCTGATCCTGCAGGAACACGATGTGCCATCAAGGGGTAGTCAGTGTGTTCTCTCACTCAGTATGAACCCCCTCCCCAAGTGGCAGCTGTCTGTCATCACCCAGAGACCAAGGCATCCCGTCCTTTAGCTTATGGAAGCACAGTTCTGTAGGTTGACAAGATGGCTTTCTGTAGCTAGATTGGAAGAGCAAGAATGCACATCTGCCCTCTTTAGCTCTCACACAATAACGGGTTACCATATATCCATACCAGGGTCCCCTATCATGACTCATAGTCAGAGAGATGGCTCTGTAATCCTACCCCTGCAGGGCAGTTGGAGTCAGGGGAGGACACAGGTGGCAGATGCGAGCTGTTTTCAAAATCACTATCCTCTCAAGCTTTTCCCAGCACTGAAGGGCGGAGCCTTGCTCCCTCAGGTGAAGGCTCTGTAGCTCTTCCTGCAGTCCCTCCTCCACCCCCACCAAGCAGCCCCCAGACCTGCCTGGACATTCACCTATGGCCACCAGAGCCATGTGCAGGTGCCTGGTGCTCAAAGAATAGAATGCCCCTTCTAAAGTGCTGGGGACACAGTCCTAACACTCTCCTCGACATCTCTTAATTCAATGTAAGTTCCACTCTTGGGCTGGGAGCATTCCTCACATAGGCATAAATCACTGAGCTGCAGGACTTTTCCACTTATTTTTATTCAGGTTACTGCCCCGCCTCCCAACAACAAGATCCTTTTATACTAATTACCTCCGTAATTGTAATGTCTACTGGATCTTTAAGTCTGCGGTGGCAAGAGGAAAATTTAAGATGCCAACTAAAAGGCATTTTCCTTACATATGCATGAAGCACCGGGCTGCTGGACTTGCCTGTTTACTTTTATTCAGTTTACTATCCCACCTCCTAACAACAACAACAACAACAAAAATTATTTGAAAATAATTGCCTCCATAATAACGTTATCTACAGAATCTATATTCGTAGTGACAAGAGGAAAATTTAAGATGCAAACAGAAAGATTAAGATGAGTCATTTAACACTTGAATGGCAAAATAAAATAGCTTTCATTTTCTTTGTTGTACAGGAAGCCTACTTACCACTCACTTGGTAAAAGGCAAATATTTCATCATTACTACCTCTGAGGTCCACATGGACGATACTACAAAATGGCTTGTAATATTAAAGATGCAGCCGCAATACAATTTGACGTTTCAGTTCTATTCAAAAGCAAAAATAAACACGGACAAGCTTAGAACTCACTCGTGCAAGCCATAACGACAGATTTTTAAAAACTGGGCCAACTATTCAAGGCCAGAAATGCAAGATTCGGGTGTGTCCAGAGTCTCTCTGGACTGTGCATTCTTTAGTGGTGAATTGCAAAGTCATCGTTTCCAATTGGGAGAGATAAGAGGGATGGCAAACAGGTTCAGAAAACATCAGTACTGTCAATGGTCATAGAAATAATGGATATTTGAGCTCTCTACCTCTCATTCATGCCTGTGAGGCTGCCTGGGAAAAGTTCAGAATGATGGGGACCCACCCGGGTAGGCTAGTCGATGACTTAGGCAGCAGTTTTAAAAGAGGAAGTTGTGCAACGAACTGATGTCTCTGAAGTCTTGATAAAAGAGTTAAAAGGTATCATTAAAAGCCAGAGGGAATCATAGCAATGTGTGCCTGGGCATGCGATTTCAAACACCCTCCAAATCAGAGACAAGAGGAGGAAGCATTATCGAAGGCCAGTGGACTGAAGCCGTTTGCCAGAGTAGGAGAATCCTCAGCTTGTTTTGATCGGCTGCAAGGATTGAAGGCAAATTGTACTTTGATGCGCTTAATGTTTGTTTGTAATGTCAGATACTAAGATAACAGAATACGAGTGGAAGTCAGAGGCACCAGGCCATTGGTGGGGATGCTATTGTCATGGAGTAACAGAAGGCAGGTGTAGCTGCCCAGGTTCTGTTTACATTTCTCTTATCAGGATAGTAGTATAGCCATTGGCTCACCAATGTTCCCCGTGACTCATGTCAAATCATCTCAACTAGGCTTGGGGCCTCTATAAGACAACATGGTAATTCCTCTCTCTCTCTCTCTCTCTCTCTCTCTCTCTCTCTCTCTCTCTCTCTCTCTCTTTCTCTCTCTTTCTCTCTCATGTCTCTCTGTCTCTCTCTTATACTGGGGATAAATCCAGGGGCATTCTACCTCTGATCTACACCCACAGCCCCATTTCATTATTATTTTTGTTTTTAATCAGGGTCTCGCTAAGTTGCTAAAGCTGACAGAGAACCTGAGCTCTTCCTGTCTCAGCCTCCCAAGTACTGGGATGACAAGTGTGCGCCACCACGCCAGGCTCCCATATCTCTTGAAAGCCACAACAGAGAAACTTTGTGACTCCTTATTGGCTATGCAAATGAACAGACCCAATAGCAAGATCAATTGTTGTTGTGTCTTACAACAGAATTTGTATAGAACTCTTATGGTGACCTGTCAAAATCTCTCAATGAAGAAAACAAGCTATTTTTATGGGAAAAGAATACTATATGTGAATACAGATATGAGAAGGAAAGATGATATAATTCAAACTTTACTATAGTAACATGTAAAAACACCAGACTCTAGCAGTGACCCCTGACAATGGAGATAGAATAAAGTGTGGATGACGACTCAATTCTTTAACTTCTCTGCTGCCATGGACAGTATAATCCAACAGCTAGTCTGAATCTGAAATGCCTAAGAAAACACCTGTATCTTTAGCCTTCATGCAATAGTTAATAAAACTATTTAACAACGTTTCTATGGAGCTTGTCTGAAATTGAATGGAAGAAAATACCTGGAATTTTAATTATGGGAAAAACAGTGGATCGCTTAATAGGAAGCTCAGAGTCGTTTTATTCTTATTAACAATTCCAGGTGTTTTATTGCATTCATTTCCAATTAGAGTTTTAGGACTGCTAACTGGGCTTATCCTGCTATTAGCTCAGCCATGACAAATCCCTGGGATGTCATTGCTAATTGTTCGCTCGAGGACACACACAATGGGGGAGTGTGATCCTTTAGTCTTAGCTATCTGTTTGGAGATTGTTCCTGTTGGTTGAGTAAAAATCATTTCCCAAACTGTCAGCTTATCGGATTAAACCTTTGCATTTTCATAAGTGTGGTTCAGGGAGCTCTGGGAGCCTGCAACTTTTCATGTACAAGACCCCTTCCTAGCAATTACCACGCAGAGAAACTATAGACAGAATTTGCACTTTGGGGTGAGTCCATGGACATTTGGGAGAGTTTTCTGTGTGCCATCTCTTCCAGCTGAGAGGCCTCTGTAGGATCAAGGGTGCTGTGGGGGAGGGACAGACCTCTCTGTCCTCATGAGGCACCGTCATACTATCCAGAACAATTGAAACAAATATTTAGATAAGCATCTGTCCAGCACATTTGTGGATCCCATGTGGTATGATATGCACCACCTTGGGAATGAGATGGTTCAACAGAATAAAAGCAGTTAGAGGTAATTTGGTGGCTCGCTTTGGGAAGGATTTCCACAGGCACAGATACTTCTGAATTACAGACAAAATTCCCCAGATTCTGCCAAAGACATGTGCCAAATTCATCATAATTATACATCCCCGAGTATTTATTCCTGCCAGCAATGAATTAATGAGATGGTATTACTCATAATCTTTGAATACTATAAAACGAAAACAGAAACAGGAACAAAATAATGATGAGCCAGGGCCTCATTATAGAAGAAACAACAATTTTTGATTGCTGAAAAGAAAGCAGCTCTTAGCTAATGAAACCAGAAGAAAGTAAACCTCCTGTCTTCATGTACAGAGTCGTGGACTTGTCCACTAGTGATACATTTGCCTGTGATCTCCATCTGGGGCAGTGTTCTTTCTGGCCACCTTGGATGGGACCTCTGTCCTGGGAAACAACTGGAAACCCTCAGATAATCCTTGCTGCCTTGTACCATACAAAACATGCAGAAATAGAAACTCTTTTCCTCACAACAGAAGAGTGATACTTAATTAGCGTTACCTTCCTCTGGTGTGATACACAATTGAAATAAGAATAAAGGTAGTACGGTCAAGTTAAATTGCACCCTAGTCCAGCAGGCCAGTAAGAATCCCGGTGTTTTGGGGCAGGTTCGTTCTTCTCTCTGAGCAGCAGCTTCTCCTCCTCCTCCTCCTCCTCTTCCTCCTCCTCCTCCTCCTCCTCCTCCTCCTCCTCTTTTTCTTCTTTTTATTGTGGAGACCAGGAGGGTGCATTAGATATTCTGTGATCACAGAGGTCTCTTGACTCCATGAATTTATGAGTTTCTGGATGCTGGAAGAAAAATTGTCTAAAAGAAGAAAACTGCAAAAAGGACTTTTCATATATTATGAGAATATGTATTATTTATATTTTTATTACGTGTTCATCTATGCATTATTTTAAATTGCAACTAGATGGGGATGGATGGATGGATGGTTGGATGGATGGATGGATGGATGGAGAAATAGGGTGATAGATAGATACATAGATGGATTGAATGGTCCTTATTTTAATGCACCCAGAGGCAGGAGGATACATTATGAGCCAATCCAACATCTGGTAATAATATGCATAAATATGAAAGCAAATGTGTAACTATGTGGCACAGGCTCATACTTACATATTGGGGAATCTGAGCTAAGGGAAAAGTATATCACTGTGCATTTTTATAGATGAGTTTCCCGCATTGCAATGCATTTTATTGTCAGAGCTATTTTCCTGTATAGAAAGAGACAATGAATTCTAATATAAGAAAAACTTATAATAAATAATTTGTCAATTTACCAAATTGTCCAGCTACATGTTAGTTATTGCAAAATCATAAAACCTCAGAGTCTAAAGGGGCGACATGTCTGTTTACCTGCCTGCAGGCAGGTCTTAACACAAACCAACAAATACACAAACAAACAAACCTGCCAAGTGACTGTTTTTTGGTCCAAACGTTTAATTTCTTTTGTGACTGGTGTAAGAATAAAAGTGTTTTCTTACAGTGAACAGGATCCTTGCTCTTGAGACTGCCCTAGTGCCACACTCAGCCACGAGCTCCAGCAAGCTAGTGGCCCCCGTCTTGCAGGCTGTGCTGTTGTCAGGCGGCTGCTCAGCTCTCCAGTGTTGGCCAGCGTCTGCTGCTGGAGGACTCACCTTCAATGTGCACCGCTCAGCTTCTTTATTGCCACTGCATTAATTAGCAAGCTTGTTGTGTCCTTAGATCAGGAATGGCCCCATCCGTTAGAGCTGAGTGCTAGGAACCTAACCCAGTGCTAGACACAGGTAAGTTGAGAAATATACAATAGCCAGTGAGCCTGGAACCCAGAACAGTGGACTTACAGCAATCAGCAGCAGTCACGATAATGATGACTGCAAGGACATTTGCTCATTTTTAATGGTCAGTGCTGTGCCGCTCATTGAGTCCTGGGATTCACACAACTTCACAGCTCCTGAACCCAGTTGCTCCCCAGTTCATGATGGTTCGACCTAGAATTTTTTACTTTTATTTATTTATTTATTTTGCCTTTGCCAGAGAGCAAAAGTGATACACATTCACTAGGAACTATAGTTTAAAATTTGAATTTGGATCTTTTCCTGCAAGCAATACGCTGTATGACAGTCTTGCAATGCTGGGCATTGGCTGCTAGTCTCAGTTCGCGGCCATTCACGCCATCAGCAATGGCCATCCATGCCACTGGCTCCCAACCTTCCAAACCATCACAGAGCAAACAACCAACACCCTACTGTGTGGCTGAGGGAGGATGTTCAGTAGGTTAGGGGATCACATGCATTTCTGACTTGTGATGGGTTTATCGGGATCTGACCCCACCATAAATCAAAAGGACATCTGCATAGTTGGAGGGAGGGGCGTAAGTTGAATAATTGTATTCAATGGTTACCTTTTGCCAACTCTTTTTGGCTGTCCAATTTTTTACCCATCTCTCCTTATTTGGGACATCTGTTCCCCTGGCTCAATTTTGCAGCCCTCTAAGGTGCAGATGCATCCTAATCACTCACATAAGAGGTGCATATTGGATCCAGGGGATCTTGTTGGGCCCTTTTTGCTATAGGAAAGCAAGTTCATGTTGCAGACGTGGCCTCAGGTCCAGCTTGAGCTGCCACGTGCTGCTTGGAGGCTGTACTAGCCCAGGAAACTAAGCATGACCCAGCATCTCCTCACTGCCTGTGCGCCCACCAGGCATAGCCCCCAAATGCCTATGTCTTCAGCTCTTCCTGAGAGTCTATGAGCTTCCTACAGCCTTTAAAAAATCCTTTTTTGCTATACCTGCCAGAGGTTGTGCCATGGCTCACAGCTAATAATGCTGATTTATTTGTTGTTCAAACAGTACCTTCATTACAAATGTGGGAATGAGTGGGGTACTATGCAATGACTGAAGGGCTCAATGCTATCCTCTTGCACCAGAGAAAATTTCTCTGAATTAGAAATCATGAAGTCAAGGCTTGAAGGGAGCGCGACAGCTCTGTATGGAGCAGAGAGACCTATGTTTGGAGGAGAGACACAGTGCAAAATGTTAATCTCAGAATCTTTGGAACATGTTTGCAGAAGTCCTACTAAGAAAAACTTCAGAAAAATACCAACTAGCACAAGGTGATTAATTTTACAAAACATGGCTAGAGACTACAGATAGAGTTGAGCTACTGGGTTTTTACATTCATAAAAATACCAATAACAATGAGTTACAATGTGTAAAACACTATTTTCCTACTGGAAACATATTCATTCTACAAAGACGAATAGAATAATGTAAATCAATTAATCTATTACCCACCAGTATAAATTATTAAATTTCTCACCATGAAATGTATCTACTTAGTGCATCTTTTATGTAACTGTGAAGATAGGTATTGTTGGAACAAAATCTCCACAAAAACATTCCACCATGGCATAGATCCGGTTTCTTTTCCGGGCATCAGCTGGCAATGGGCATTAGCTGGCGGTGCCTTCCTGTGCCCAGGGGTAAGCCAGCCTATCCCTCCGGCGGGCTTCAATTTCATCCCCTTCGTCCCACCCAATGTAGCCCCGTACCTGACCTTGCAAGACCGCCCCCCTACCCTACCTATAAATACTGGTTATCTCCCTTTTTACTCAGGAACAATAAACTTTTTCCCTCTCTCTCACTCTGTTCCTCCGGCCTCTGACGGGATTCCTGGGTCCCCCTTAACCTTTAAAGGTATTCCATCCACCTACCTGAAAACAGAACATATTTATACATCCCACACTGATAAGAGCTCTTGGTGAGCACTGATATAGTAAGATGATATTTAAAACCATCATGTGCCAAATGAGTCTAGTCCAATGCCAGTTGGTGTTTCCATCTAGAGGATGCATGGAGAGTTTTCTGTTAGTGAGTCATTGTTTAGGGATGTCCACATCCTTAGCACCCAGTGCTCACACATGTGCCAATCGGCTTGATTACCACATTGGAGCATGTCATAGAGACATCAAAGTCAACATTTAGTTGGGGAAAAGTTTCTACAGGCTTAGTTAATATCATAGTGTTTCTTAGAAGATCTTGCTAAAGGAAACTTGAAATAAGCCAATTCAGCTTGATATAATAACCAAGAAGAAATATAAGGTATGTGCTTTCCTTTTCTCTCCTCCTCCTCCTTCTTTTCCTCCTCCTGTCTTTCTCCTCTTTTTCCCCCTCCTCCTCCTCTTTCTGTTTCTCCTTGCCTTCCCTCTCCTTCTCTCCCTTCTTCCCCTTTCCATCTTTAAATATAATGATACAAACCCTTAAGGATTATTTATGAACAAGATTCAAAATGAGGTTTTGCCCAATATGTTTCACCAGGTTTCTATGGAAACACTTTATCCTGGTTAATAGTCCCTAACAGCCAGGCTGGCTCTCAAAAACAGATACTGAAATAACAAGAAAATAAACATGTTCCGAAATTCTTGGATACAAATGGCAGAGATTTCTGCACGAATTGTTCCTTTGTGAGGCTGGCTCCCACTCTCCTGCACATTTTCTGTGAAAGGCAAGCCGCGAAGCTTTCAGCCCCTCTGGTAGCAGCTTGCAGATACTTAAGTGTGATGGCACAGAACAAATCGCCTCCAAAAGAGGTGTGCATTATGTCAATTAATTAAGGGGCAGACACTTGGAACAGGGAACACCAATCTCTTGAGAAACAAAGCTTAATGCGATCCAGGGTCATAAAGCAATTCGGGGTTTGCTGAAGAGAAGGTCTCACCCCTCACTGTATCTAGAGGAAGGTACCCCAGAATCCTGCTGGAAAGACAGGATTTGAGGAATGCTCTCCTTCAAAGACGCAGAAAAAGTGCCGGCCCACAGATAACAACATTTAGGGGTATTTGCCAAGAAAAACGATTCCTAGATAAATCTCATTTTTAACTGTAGAAAGGGAAAAAATTCAAGTGTCCTGTCATGGAGTCCAAAGCTGAAGCATGTGGATATGTCAGGAAGCCTTCTGGAGAAGGCAGCCCTCTAGGCTGTCCACTGTCCCCTGGGGCTGATACTGTCCCTGGCCCCGTTCTCCAGTGTGTCTCCTTGTGTGTGTGGGGGGGGGGGGAAAGGTGGGGTGGCCACGCCCACCACCACGAAGCACGCTGCCAGCAAAGATGGCGCTGAAAGGAGGGGAGGGCGGAGACTTAATTTGTTTAAAGAAGAGCTGATTGGATGCATGTGCTTCCGTGTACGTGGGCAGCGTGCGATCAGGTCCCTGATTGGCGCCTTTCTGCGTCATCACTGCAAGGACTGGGTCTCACCAGCATGGACTGATTGACCTTTACGCCAATAGGCTTAGACACCTTACTTAAACCCTGCATTGCGGAACAATAAATGGAAGAGCTCTTGAGACTCTGTCCCTGCCATGGCTCATTTGGGATGTGGGCGCAGCACAGTCTTCCCTTTCCTGGGGACCCGTAGGTGCGCATTTCCCAGGGCTGAGGGGTGATTGCAGGTGAGGGGCGAACAGCAGGTGCCCGACATCCTTGGATTTGTGACAGTAGTTCAGCCCTTCTCCCTGCAGTGACTCTTGGTTATGCTGGGGCATGTGCTGAGTCCATACACTGACCCTCAATGTGTAGAAACTGTAGTTCCCGACCTTGAGCTTCACAAAGATCTATAGTCACTTGGCTGAGGTATTTTAGACACATTATCTTCCTCTGTTCCTGAAAATGTAGTCTTAGTATCCCTGTGTTATTTTTTTTAATGGTCATTACAAGGGAAAGTCATGGACAAGATGACTAAAGGCCTGTAGGTTTCCTCTCTACCATGATGTCTTCCCAGGGGCTCAGGTCTTGCCTTTGGAGTCCAGGACAAACGCAAGCTCCAGTTTTTAACATAAGGATTTGGAAATTGGCTGTTGGTTATTGATGGTGCAGGAGACAACACAGAACACACACATTGAGCTGGAAGCCAGGAGCCGGGAATTCTGTCCCTCCTTTCTGACCAACTGGATTTGAATCTGTGTTTCCTCCTATTTAAAACAACAATGATCTGTCTTGGTTATTCCATGAGTATTGTGTAAACTAAAGAAAATAGGGTTGTGACAACATTTCAAAATTGTGCAGTAGTATACTAATGGAAAGGATTATTTTGCCTGTTACTGTAAGACTTGAGTGTATAGGTACTGAATGCAAGTCAGAAGACATCTGGTGGAAAACATCTCGAAATTCAAGAAACTATTCTAAAATGTCACAGACCCATCCGTCCAACCACCGACCTCCTCATTCACTTGTTCTGACAAATTCTGGGAGTTGCAGACATCCGTCAAGCACCTGGTCTTCTCTAGGATCTGTGTGCTAGGTCTGCGAGTTCGGTGATGACACATAGATGATCCTTACCTTCATAACTTGCAGTGGGGAAGAGCGATAATAAGGAAACACTCAGAAGAAAAGAAAAGATTGAGAATGACAGCAACACCCATTAGAGGGAAGTACCGGGAATCAAAGCTATAAAAGGGCCTGGAGACGCCACCGGCTGAGGCCGAGACCTCTGGCACACACCGAAGTACAGCAGCTTTTGACAGTTAATCTAATGCTAGCAAAAAGAGGAAGCCAGTCTGAATCAGGAGGAAGAGTTGTCATGTAACACATTTTAAACAATTTAATTTAATAATTTTTACCAAATCCTCATGACTCCACTAGACTAAGTCGGTAGCAGTGAGTTTCAACTCAACCAGTTGTTAAAAAGTACTCGATTTCTTATGCATACTAAATAGTAGCCTTATTTTTATTGCTAAATTCCAAGCACAGTAAGGAGAATAATATCTCCCAAAGATGCCCACATGCCAATCCTTGAATCTGTGAATATGTTACCTTATACGGAAGAGGAAATTTGGCAGGGGAGACTACAATTAAGGATCATGAGATGGGAAGATGATTGGATTATCATAATCAATGCAATCTCCTCACATCTGTCCTCAGAAACTGAACAGTCAGGCAGCTGTGACAAGAAGGGACCTCCATTCACCGTGGCTTGCCTTGAACAGAGGGAGTAGGCCAGGGCCCATGGATGGAGCCAGACACAAGAAAGTGAGGACAGCCCTTAGCTGACAGTTAGCATGGAAAGTGAAACTTCAGTCCTTCAATTTCAAGCCTTGAGTTCTGTCGGTGACCCAATAAGTAAGCCCAGGGATTCTGGAAAAAAAAAACAAGGGGGTAGATTGGCCTGGAGCACCGCTTGCCACACCTTGATTTAGTTCAGTGGGACTGCTGCTGAACTTTGGTCTGTGGAGCTGTAAGATGATGATGAAGTCGTGCTGTCTTGAGCTGCTGCACCCACGGTAAGCTATTGTGCCCTTAATGGAAATCTAGCAGGTGTGGATTTCCATGTGGCTTAGGACCGAGACTCAGAAATGCAACTTGTTTGTCAAATAGAATATCCTTTCCTTCCCCTCCCACCTTCCAAAACCAAATGGAGAGAAAGAGAGAGGCTAGCTATCAAGGCGGGCAGGGGTCCTTCTGCCCACAGTGTCGGCTCCTGCTAGTGCTTCCCAGATGGCTCGGTGCACAGCAGTGGCCCTGTCCTTCCTGCTCCAGCCACATGACTCCAGCCCGCTCGGGTGAAGCTCAAGGAGGGCCTGGCATATGTACAACACAATCACAGCACACATGCCCTTTGACCAGAAAATGGAAGACATTTGCTTGAGGAACTCACATGGTGAAGAACGTTTGACCTTGGAATTTATCTTTCATTATCAACTTCCAAAGCCTCCAATGTTCCTCAATGGTAAATGCTATAAGAATAGATAACAGAAAGACAGATTCCAGCCTAAGCCTCAGAAATGAACAAGACGGCAAATTGCTTGTACATGAACTGGGGATGCTGAAATAGATACGTTCAGGGTCTAGCAATAGCCAGGAGAGGTCCAAGGCTGGCTCTGAGTTTCAGGGTCTCATACCCTGGTGAACACCGCTCCTGGTCGGAACACTTCGGGCATTTCTGAGTGGTGGCCTTCTGCACCTTTTTTTTTTTCCAGCCCTCAAGTTGCATCCTCTACTCTGTCACTCTCAACTGCTCTGCTCAGGCCTGAGCTACAAGAAATGACTAGGTTCTTTTCTCCTAATCCTACTTCGTTTCCTACTAAGCATCTCTTGATATTTGTTTCTAGGCTGTGTCTGCCCCTTTGCTGAGGCAATGGAATAGCTGCTTTATCCGTGTCTTCTTAATTCAGCTCAGTCTTGGGTTAGAGTTGTGTAAGTGTCGATTTCACCCTGTTCTTGCATCATACTGAGTCAACATAGCCCATTCTGACTCAGTATTTTCATTTTTTAAAATTTTCATTCATTTTTCTGATTTGGATTTCCTTTTATTTCCCTGTAAAGGCACATAGGGGATAATAAGAAAATTTGTTTTCCTCAAAAG
Source organism: Graphiurus murinus (assembly GCA_004027655.1). NCBI lineage: Eukaryota > Metazoa > Chordata > Mammalia > Rodentia > Gliridae > Graphiurus > Graphiurus murinus. The sequence continues at coordinate 13,428 of PVLC010010720.1, read as the reverse complement.
ACATTGGCTGGCAAAATAACCAGGTCTCTACACACAGATCTTGCATGCTCCAGTGTCTCCAACCATCACCTGCTTGCAAAGTTCTCCGATGATCTTGGGGACCATCCTCCCCCTGCCCTCTTGCTCCAGAACTGGAGCGAGACATGCAAAAGGGTGTCCTCTGTGGGTGGACTAGCTTCTCAGGGAAGGTAGCCATTCTATCTATGTTTCCAGTGGAAAGCTTGGCTTGATAGCCACAGGCCCACAGGATTGGATCTGCCCTCTGCCATGTCCAGGGGACTCCAGAATTTAGAGGTCAAGAGCAGCCTTCGTTCTTTCCCTAAATCCAGGCATCTTCCTGAAAGGTGCCTTTGAGTTAAGGAGGGAGCTCTTGAGAACAGTCATATGGGCAAGGGGTGGCCCGCAGGGAAGCCACCAAGTCCCCCCAGAGTGAACACTGGTCAAGGTTTTCCAAGTGGGAGGGTTGAGCTATACTGGCTGTCTCCCTGACAGACAGGACCTGATTGGTGGGGCTGATGGCAGCTGGGGTCCCCAGGAGAAAGGCCTATCTGGGTACGTGATGCATAATAGGGTAATAGGATTCATTGTAGGACACGGTAGCGATTGACAGTACATCCTCCCTTCCCCTTGCACATTCCCATGTATGATGAGTGGTAAGTCTGCATTCATATAAAACAGTTACATCAACAGAGGCATCATACAAATTAAGTTATGTAAATGGAATTATCTCCCTCAAAGCATTAAACTCAACTTCATAAAATCATCACTTATTTAAGTCAAAAAAAGCAGATAAAACTCTCACAGAGGATTTTCCTCCAGAGAGGGAATCACTTCAGTGGTGATTACTTATCTTCATCCCAGCAATGTCCTGTTTCAGTTATAAGTTCAGTTGCTTGGGTGTGAGAGACTGTGTGTTCCAGCACAGTTCTAAGCAAAAAAACCCAAAAAAACAGGGAGAAAGAGGTACAACTGTCTTCAAACTATCTTCAGAAATGACCACTCCCTGCAGGTGTGGTGAGTCTCCTGAAAGTTGGCAAGGCCAAGATGCTTTGTGTATTAACAGCACGGGTCTGCATTTGATTGATGAGCCAAGACACTTGATGAACTCAGAGGATGGGTTATTCACTCCTTTCCTTCTCCAATGCTGACCAGCACACCCCCTGTGTGGGCACCGTCCTGGGCAGGGCTGGTCCACAGCCAATCCCTGAGACATTGCTTTTTTTCAGAGATTTGAAGGAAGGAAGAAGGCATGATTTCCAAATGATACACATTTGGGAAGACAGATTCACAGGCAAAGCAAAGAGTTGATTTTGGAGAGTTGTGTTAAAACTTACCAAAGCATGGTGGTGGAAACTATCAAGATGAGTATTGAGAAGAATAACTAATAACTATAAAGTTCTACACTCAGGCTTAAAAATCCTACTGTCAAAAATTACTCAAGAAACAGGGAGTTAAAGTTTAATGAGATGACAAAATTTCTATTATTACAAGTAACTTTAAGACTCTTTGTGTGTGCATGTGTGTGTGTGTGTGTGTGTGTGTGTGTGTGTGTGTGTGTGACTGGGGATTGAATCCAGAAGCATTCTACCTCTGAGCTTCACCCCCAACTTTGTTTCTTATTATTTTTAAACAGAGTCTCGCTAAGTTGCTGAAGTCCTCACTAGGTTACAGAGGCTCACTTCGAATCTTTGAACCTTCTGCCTCAGCTTCCCAAGTACTGGGATTACAGATATGAACCATCATGCCCAGCAATTTTAAGACTCTTAACCCAGTACACTTCAAATGTACACTTAGACTCTTAACCCAGTACACTTTCTGATATATGCAAACACAATAAGGGAAAATCATATATTGGAAACAGGCAAGTCAGCAATTTCCCACCTGGCCATTAGGAATTTCCTATTAGGAATCTGCTTCAATTAGTAAGCTATCCTAGTCTATACAGAATGTGGCTCAGTGGTGGTAGCATACAACTTTTCCAAACACAGCTAATTTGCATGTGGGTGAAGGACACCTGCCCACAGGTGAGTACTCTCCTGTCGTTATCCAAGTCTGAGAAGAAGCCTCTGAGCTGGTCTAGGTGAAAGAGATGTTACCTCTAAGTCCATGTTGCCAAACATGAAATCTCCTTTGAATAACAGTGAAAGAGTATTCCAGGAAACACGCACACACACACACACACACACACACACACACACACACACTGGAGCACACTGGACTGGGAAGGGCAAAATAGGAGTTGGTTCAGGGAGGAGAAGCACCAAGGGAAGTAAATGGTGCTGTCCACACATCTACTCTGGCTGGACGGAGAGGCTGTAAGCCCCGGGCAGGTGTGGCAGTGCAGCTCCATCTAGTATGTGTGTTGTAACAGCTAATAAGGACATCGTGGTTAATTTGCTTAGCAACACTAAAATGCTGCCAACACACTAATGACCTTGACGTCAACACTGCTCATTTCCAATCACTAAGCCCCTGCCCTGCACCCACCTACATGTCTGTAAACCTCCTGTGTTTCCTTCAGAGAGGGGATAAGAGGTGGAATAGCAGTCTTTTAAAACCCAGACATTCTCTGTTTTCAGTAATTTAGTGGGATTGTTTTGTTTTTGGTTTGTTCGCTTGTTTGTTTGTTTGGTAGAACTTCAGATTGAACCCAGGGGTGTTCTACCTCTGAGCTACTCCTCTAGTTCCTTTTTATTTATTTTTAATTTGAAGCTAAGTTAGGGCATTGCTGGCCTTGAACCTGAGATCCTCCTGTTTAATCCCCTCAAGTACTGAGATTACAAGCATGTGCTTGTCTAGTTATTGAGTTTTTAAACATTGCTTTTAGACCTTTCCTAGATCTGGGGGAGGATAGATGTGTATGTTTATACCTTAGAAATCACCCCAGCATGAGCCAAGTAGCTGTCACTTTTTAAATTCCATTATACTTAATTATGTAAATCATCAAATCTCATTAGTAGGTTTGGTAACCTTTCCTCACTTCACTGTTCATGCCTAATTCAAGCAAATCAAGTAATTATAATTTTAATGTAATTCCAATGATTTTAATTGCAATGGAATTATAATTTCAATTGTGTACCAAATTAAAACAATTGGGTCCATAGCCAATTCCATGGAGCATGCAAGGATCCCAAATTCCAGCCTAAGTGTTAGGAATGATAAATAGCGGATGTCCTATGTCCGTGTGGCGAGTTGGGATTGTTCTGGAATAAACTCGCCTGAGAAGGGCAGAGGGAAGAAGAAGAGATGCACATGACTAGAGGGAGTAGATGCTGGGATTGCAGCAGCTCTGTGGTCCCTGCTGGATGGTGTGGTGGAGGCAGTAGGAAGGCGCTCCACCAGGCTCTCTGCAGAGATGGACCAGAGTCTGAGAACTTCCTGAGCATCAGCCCCAGGTGTGGAGAAACACACCATGGCTGTCCACTCTGCAGGCTACCCAATGGCTAATGACTAAAGCTACTTCTACTTAAATACACACTGAAGTTTTTATTCAAGAAGATCTGCAGACAGGTAGTGGCACATGCGGACGCATGGTGTCATGTGCTTCCCTTTTCAAAGCACCCTGATGCATGCCAGCACCTCAGGAACCATGATTTGGCCCACAGATGTAAATCTGCATGTCCTTCCTGGGGCCCCCAGGTTTCTATGTGTAGCTACAGCTGTAAAGAAGAGAGAAAAAGGGATCAAAGTATTCCCATTTTCCCTTTGATAACAGCAATAAGTTGTGATTTCATGTAAAATGTCTTCAATTCACCCAAGCCATCAGTACTCAATAATAAAAAGACATTATATCAAAATTTCTGCTATTTTTATTTCCTTTTGAATTTCACAGCAGACTCAGGTTTAATAAATGACCATTTTACATTTGTTCCAAAAGGAGAGAAAAATATATTTTTAGATAATAGATGAGCATCCGTCTCAAAGAGTATGCCCAAAATTGGTTCACATTTCAAATTGTTTGTTCATTTCAAATTGTTTGTTCAATTCAAATTGTTTGTTCAAACAAACAGTTTCTTTTTCTATAACAAGTGTTGATAATTACTGCTCTGTAATTAGTCTTTTACATACAATATAAGAAAAAATTCAGAAATCACTCATACAATATTACTCCTTGCTATAAAATCATATTTTTTTAAAAAAATGGTTTTGTTCTTTGGCTAGTAATCCCTACATTTAAAAACTGCTCCAATGATGCTGGCATTTTTAAAAATTATTGATATTTTGCTATTTTTGCTGCCCATATATGATCTACTGTACATTTCCAGAATTCCTTTGACCTTTTCCACTAAACCCAGGAAGGCCCAGGTATTCTGCTTCACAATTCACTTGAACAGTAGAGTGAAGCTAATCCAGGACTTCAGCGTTCATGCCTGAAAGTTGTTTCTGGAACATTCAACTTCCAAATAGCCATCTTGAAGCTGAGAAACACATTGATCCTTTTGATGCAATATTCATGTTTCCTGAACCCAAACTAGGGCCTCCTGGCCTGAGAAGCTTAACTGTTCCTATGACAACCTGAGTGGATGGCTTGAAATTAGGCTGTGTAGAAATGCTGGGACTGACAGGAAGAGGTCTTTAGTCACTAGATGAAGGTCATCCAGAAGAGAATTCACCTGCAACAGAATTGGTCTGAGTCCTGAGGTATACACATATCCTCCTCTGATCCTTATATTTTCTATTTGTCTTCATTTAAATCCTTACTCCTCAGTTTGTCCACACCATTCTGACTCTATCTTCATTCTTACTTTCCGGTATACCCTAAGACTTCTTAGGGTGTTTGTTTTATGTTTATTCATGATTTGTCCCTACATCAGCACTGTATCAGTGGGATCTACCTGGAGTCTCTGGTTTTGCCTCTGCACACACCATGGGTAAAAAGCTAGCTATCAGACACCTGCTCTTCAATACTGGAATGTCCTGAATCTCTTCCTTCATTCCATACTTGGGCCAGAATCAAGACTGAGACAGATATGGCAGATTCAGTGTCTAAACAAAGAGCAGACCAAAAATATCGATCCAATAAAAATGGGACAAGATCATTGGTTCAATAAAAGATGATCAATATTCATTGATATAAGAAACAATGGACATAGTATTCCCTGGAGTCACTTAATGCATTTATTAATTTAGCCTTTTAGTTCTTCAGTGAGTCATGTATTCATGCAACAATTTATTTGAATATTCAGTCATTTATTTGCTCATTCATGACATATTTTTGAGTATCTACGATGTGTTTGACACTGTCCTAGATTCTGGGGATGTAGTAGTGAACAACGCAGCTTCAAATGCCTACCCATAGGAGGCTCACCGTGTCAGAAAATAACAGTAGGAGAGGGGGTCTGGGTGGATAGGAAGGGGTGATGTTCAAGTCCTAAGGGGCATGACTGGGAGGACCTCATGGAAAAGGCAGTCAGTGCATGCAGATGAGGAGACTACCCCAGCTGGGGAAGGCACCACCTGAACGGATTATAAGAACACTACTTGCTGTTCACTCAGACCTGTGAATTACTGCCTTTCCCACTAGCCAAGTCTCAAACTCTCATCACATATGTAATCAGAGTTCCAAGGAATGAGGACAAGAAGGCAAAAGAGGTAGCTAGAAATGGCACTGAAAAAAAATAATATCCAAAATCTTTTCAAATTTGAAACAAACTATAAACCCACAGATTCAAAATTGCAATAAATCCCAAACATAAGGTACATAAAGCAGATTATGCAAAGATGCATCATCATACCCAAATTGCTCAAAACCCATGATAAACAGAGTATCCTAAAAGCAACCAAAAGGGGAATAAGACACAACAGCTACACAAGGCTATAGAAAGGGATGATAGCAGATTCCTCATCAGAAGCAATGAGAGCGAGAAGACAGTGGGATACCTTTAAGGTACTAAAAATTAAAAAGAAAAGGAAAGCTATCTACCTAGCATTCTCTATCGTACACAAAATATTTAATGAATAAAAGAGTTTATATAAAAGCTGAGAGAAATCATGACAAGCAAATAGGAATTGCAAGAAGTGTCCAAAGATGCTTTTTAGAAACAATGAAAATAATATCAGGTAAAAATATGACTCTACACAAAGAAAAAAGAACATAAAAATGGTAACTATATGGTATATGTATCTGACATTTTTATTACTCAAATTTTTTACTAGATTATTGATTATTTAAACAAAAGCAATAACATTGCAGTATGGGTTTTATGACATGTAATGGTAAGATATATGTTAGTAATGCCAGAAATGTTGGGAGAAAAGTGGAAATTTGTACTGTGTACTCTCTTCATACAGTGTTTGAGGGAAGTCTGTGATAAGCTCATGAGGTATACCACTAGTCTCCTGAGTTGTAGTAAGTAAGAAGACAAAATAAAACCACAGAAAAGTACTCAGTGTGTTCAACAACAGGGGGCAGAAACAAAAGAGGGGAATGAAACCCACTTGGGAAAAATAGAGAAATTAAAGATTTAAACGTATCCATCCACTACATCACCAAATATAAATGATCCAAATATCAAAATTGAGAGATATGTTCTCACACTGAATTTAGAAGCGAGACTCAACTATATGCTATCTATAAGAAAATACTTTAAATAAAAAGGCACAAATAGTTTAAAAGGAAAAAGTTGGAAAACATTATTCAACACACACACACACACACAAGAATATAAAGACTTGGAGTGACTATATTAGTATCAAAGAAGATTTTAGAATAAAAAATAATTATAAGGTGTAAAAAGATCATTTCATAATGATAAAGGGGTGAATTCATCAAGACTACACAAACATTTACAGGCTTCAAAAGGCAAGAAGAGAGAGACAGAGACAGAGACAGAGACAGAGAGACAGAGAGACAGAGAGGAAGATATGATAAAACTATAAGAAAAATTAAAAAAATGCAAAATTATAGTCAGCTTTTAAAAGCACTCTCCCAATAATTGATTTAACGATTCAGTTAAGATATAGAAAATTAGGACAAAACTATCAACTGACAAACCCAGCACTCCACCCTAACAGAACCTTCCACCCAGCAACAGTGGAACATGTCTCTGTTCAGGTGCACACGGGTCGTAAGCAAACAATCAAAAATCATATTCTGGGCCACAAGACACATCTCAACAAACTGAAAAGATTCACGTCCTAACAAGTTTGCTCTCTGACCACAGTGGTATTAATTTAGAAATAAATAATAAAAAAGAAATAAATAATGGAAAGTCCTAAAAAGGTGAGACAGAAAACTCTTTTAATTATGAGACGAAGGAACCTTCCAGGCAGAGGCCACTGGACCATCAGCTCTGAGGCAGGAGCACGTCTGACACATTCACGAAAGAGCAAGGCAGAAAATGTGCTGAAAATGGAGAGCAAAGGAGGAAAAAAGAGAAATAGCATGAGAGAGACAACAGGAGGAAGAGATGTTAAGTCTTGTTTGGTAAACGATAGAAGTCTGGGCTCACTCTGATTGAGATAGAAAACACTAGAAGGTTGTATGTAAACCAGTTACAGGATCTGATATATGTTTGTAAAAGATTCCTCTGGATACTATGTAGATAATAGATTATAGGGTGGGTAAGGGAATAAAACAAGAGGAAATAAAGGTAAGAACTTTTTACAAAAACTCAGATGATAGGAACTTAGAAATGATGGTAAGAAATGGTCATACACTAGATCACACATGAAGTTTGAGTTGATGAGGAAGTTTAGGCGATTTTTCTAGGTTTAATAAGGTGAATGGGGAAGATAAAAGATGAAGTCACAATGTCTTACATGAGTGATTCAATGGACAGGGTTGCACTCATGGAGCCAGGGAAGAAGGTGGTTGGGAACGGCTGTAGGTAGGGAGAAATGAAGACTGCTTAGCATCGGTCATGTTCAGTTCCCATTCACCATCCCAGGGGATGGTTGAGTAGGCAGTTATATGTGCACTGAAGGCACAGAAAAGAGATTTCCAAGTTAGAGGCATAACCCTTGAGCTGACTGTGTACAGATGATAATTACGTCCATAAGACTAAAAATAGCACACAAGACATGAGAGTCATAATATAGCTCGGAGATACACGGAACTCGGAATTCACATGTTGGAGGGCAAAGAAGAACCAGGAAAGGATACAGAGAATGACAGCAAAAGCAGGAGTGTGCAGATGCCTGCAAGCCAAGAGGAGAGCTAGGGAAGGGAGAGGTGACAGCTTCACCATAGGATGCAAAATTATGGTAGATGAGGGGTGTGCAGGAGTCACACGTGAAGAGCAGAGTTATGGGTCAAAAAATATCTTCTGCAGCCTGGGTCTACTAATATACTCCCCACCACAGCAAAGTGCTCATTTTCCAGGCAAAACAGAGATATCACTGGACCCATTCCCAGGGCTTCTCAAGATACCCAGCTCTTGGTTCTTTCTGAATCACTGCAGAGGGCAAAACACCTATGGGTTTTATTTTGGCTGATGGAAAGTGTGATTGTTTTTTGAAGCAATTTCATGCTTTTCTCTTCCTGTTACAATGATCAGCAAACAGGTGTGGAGAAGGAAGCACCACAGGATTATAGCAACTATGGGCATTAAATGAATACAGGAACAAAGCTGCTTTGTAAAGTTGGCTGGCATCCCAGTGGCTTGACTCTCAATAAGGAATACTCCAAAGCTTGGTGGTGTCACTTGAGCGAAACCTGCCCTATTCTGACTGGTACAGTTTCTCACAGGACCATTGTGATATACTAAACGAAGGAGAGTTTGGGTAATGCCCAACATTATCTTGGCCCTTAGGATATTTTAAAGTCCAGATCATGTGGTTTATTTAATAACCTCAAGAGCCTTTATGATACTTTTGATGCTTTGAGCATATCAGAGGTTGATGTGCCATGTTGTGAGACATAATTGGTTTCTCCCTGATTGGTTAGCACTAGAAGATGCCAGGTCACTACATGCCATGAGGCATGACAATTACACCTAATTGTGCTTTTTAACTTTCTTCAGAACAGCCACTTGCCCAAGGCTCAGCCCTCAGCAGTGCTGGGAGGGGCAGCCGATACGGATGTGCCCCCCTCCTCCTCCCTCCTCCTGATACTTTGTCCCACCCCAGCTGACCACCTCACAGGTCTCACATCTATGTGTCCACACATGTCACACACACACACACACACACACACACACACACACACACGCGCGCGCATGCACATGCACATGCAAGAGCGCCAGGCTGAGGAAGCCTTAGATTGGCAAGGCAGCTCTCTTCAGTGGAGTTGTTAGGTAGGTAGCCAGACATTAGTAGATGAGGTCAGTTGGGGCAGACTGCAAGGCCATTCACAGAGCCTCAGTCACCTAGACTGAAGGGGAGAGAGAAATCATGCAGGGTCACAAGGCTACAACGTGCAAAGGGCAGTGGACCGCCCCAAATGTAACACGTACAATATAAGGAAAGGGTCCAGGAATAAAACCTGACATGTGGAAACCTCCATGCGGCTCTTTGTTAATTCTTAGAAATGGACTGCTCCAGAGCCCATCTAGGCTGCTGACCCGTTCCTGATAGCAGCTAGTTCCAGATGCTTTTCTCTAGAATGACTTTCCCCTCCCTCCTTGCTCCACAGCCTTTCTCCCATGATGTTTACACAAACCTCCTGTGTCCCCCCATTTGTGTTTTCTGCTTGGATGCTTTCCAGCAGGTAAGCAGGGACTGAGGTAGTGTGGGATAATTTAAGCATCTCCCGCCAGGTAGGAGAGTTGGCTGGTCTTCAGGGTAGACCTGGCTGGAGAGAGTGGCCATGAGAGACTTTCCTCCTGGGAGCCCCTGGGCTGAGAATCATGATTAGATGAAGGCTTGTTATGGCGAAGACCTGTGGCCAAATCTCTGAGCCGCCGACCTGATGGTGCAACGCGTTTACTCCTGGCCAGTATGAAAAGGAAGCAGGCATATGACTACCTGGCATGACCACCTTCCAAGCACCTTTTCTTTGTGAGTTCCAGTTCACATCCTTATGTCTCAACAATGAAGGAAGGAACATCTGTGTCTGCCAGGCAATGTTCACCTCCAAATGGAGTGTGCTGGGTGGAGACACACCTTGTTCACATCAAAAGTAAATCAAGATTTGCACCCCCTGGGGCCTGGCCCTCAAACCACGTGACACATAGGGTCTGGAGACACCTGAGCATGCTTCTTGAGCCAGGACCGATTCACAGTACACGGCAGAGAGGCACACTCCCTAAATCGCAAGCAGGAGGCACCCCCCCCCTCCCCTGGCAGCCTTTGCCTATTTATTCAAGGCTGTTCATGCAGAAGCCATATACCATTTGGCAGATACTGCATGCTTGATTTTACAACACACATGCAGCATAGGAGAGAAGGCGAGAGGCAGAGGAAGAGCACGTACTGGGGGCAGATAACTGTGGGCTGGAGACCTATAAACGCTCAGTGCCCGGGGATCGTCAGCTAGCTCGCAGGGCATCAATAAAAGCAGTGCTGAATTGATTGTGATCGGTGCCTCATTCAGCTCTGCTCTGGTGTGGTTTATGGGCTTGATGGATAGAACAGGGCTTACCCAGAGCTCATATCACTGAAGCCGGGCGGTTCCAGCAATGTCGTGCATTAGAATGCCACTCGCTGATCTCCGGGACAGCTCGCTGGCTGCTCACATTGGCATACAAAATGGCTCTCCGGGCCCACAATGGTTTACTTAGGCTTTGTTTAGAGATGTGCCCAGGCTGGATATATTCATATATCTGCAGCCTGGTTCCAAGAGCATTAAAACACATCTGGTAGAATGAGAAATTGGAGTGGGAACAGCATGGCAGACCATTGACAACAACACACACACACACACACACACACACACACACACACACACACACACTCCTCTAGCACAAAATCACTAAGAAGTTGCAGGTAGCTTATTTATGGGTGCTATTTAGTCCTATGATTACTCATTTACCAGCTATTTACCCAGGGTCTGCTGAGTACCTGACCACAGGCCAGCAAGACTGACCAAGTCTGGCAGCTGGTCACAGTTCTGTTCTGCCTCCATTTGTCTACCGAAAGCTGCCAGTTCTCTGAAATGACATGTGTCCTTCAAGCTATTGAACAGAAAAGACACATGGTTGAGGAGGAACCATCACCCACCCTCCTTTAACAAGTACAAAGCTCAAAAGGAGGAGATGGGCACGTACAGATTTTCCTCAACTCAATGTCTCAGAATCCCCTAAGCCCATGCGAAACTGAAGATACAGTAAAGTGAAAAATGCACTTAATACAACTAACCTCCCGACCATAAGCTTAGCCTGCCCTGCCTTTGCTGTACTCAGCACATTTGCTGTGGCCCACAGTTGGGAAACCCATAGAAACCAAAGCAAATTCTATAAGGAAGTACTGTGTGTCTCACATGATTTATTGAATGCTTGTATCCAGCACGGCTGGCCACAGTATACCATGTGCATTGGTAAGGGCATGACCACCAGTGTCTCCAGAGAGTATGGTGTCACATACTGCTAACCTGGGAGAAGGTCAGCATTCAAGATTTGACATCTCCACTGAAATGTACGTCACTGTGGGACCAATGGTAAAGTGGACAAAATCGTGATTTGGACCATTGTTAAACTGAGGAGGGTACATACAAATATTTGTCATCGGAAATGTTTTTAAAATATTTCCATGAATATCTTATTTCTTCAAGTCTAACACAGTCACATCTTGAATCTTAAAACAGGGATAGAAAACAATAAGATGGCTTTTTGGGGGCTTTTTAATGCAGTGTAGAAATATTCTCAGGGAAACGCTACTAAGACAGCCGTGGGGGATTTGTTCCAGCCAAGTCTACAATCTATGCCATGAAAAAGAAAGATGGCATGCTTTCCTGTGAATTCCAGGCATGCAAAGAGTTAATCTGCACAGCAAACCCTTACTTTATCCACTCTCAATTTCCAGGCAGGCAAGCAGTTGTCCTGGCAGGAGATCTTACAGCTGTCTATGGCAACCTACCAAGAACCACAGATCCCAATGCACCTGCATTACCAAGGGAACCGCACTTGATTCCCAGGGAAGTGCAGAGGCAGGGGGAAGAGGCTCAAGGGTCAGAGGCAGAGAAGTGGTCGTGCCATAATGCTACACTGATGAACACTCCTGATATATGCTGAAATTCAGAAAAGATGTTTAGGCATGTTCCTCTCAAAACAAAAATGCTGAAAATAGTTAACGGGAAAGAGTTGTAAAAGAAAACCACGGAACTGTGAACTAAGAAATTAGGCATGTATAGTGAAGAGGATGGGCATGGACTGCAAATCAAGAGAGGGGAAGTGACCCAAGTTACCTGCCTGCAGATCTCGGCATCATGAACCGCGGCCTGAGCCTGCCTGTGTCCAGCTTTCAGAGCATCTCAACCTAGCACTGTTTGGATTCTTCTAAATAACTCCAGCCAATATCCTGCTTCACGGGGGGATGGTGGGGACCCTTGAGCTAATATGCTGAGAGAGCTTAATATTCTGGGGATGAAAGGATTCAGATGAACACGAGATATTATCAAAGCCAAACAGATTTTAAAGCCCCGGGACTCCAATTGAGTTTTCCTTTCTCAGATGCCTACTGAATAGTTTAAATGGTTCCAACATGACTTTAAAGTTTTATTAAGGATGACTGGAAGATCAAAAGCTCAAAAGCCAAACGCATGGAGACATTAGAGAGAAGGACAGGTTTAGCCAACTGTTTTGATCATTAGCGTTTCTTTTATAAAATAATTTTATTAAAAATGTTTAAATAAACATAGCTACCAAGAACTGGAAAACAGAACACTTCCATTATTAACAATTAACATCTGACATTTTTATACTATCTGATTGCAATCTATTTAAATATATAAAATTTAAAGATTTTTAGGTAAAAATTAGCCTTGCATATTACCAACTTCCATACTACTAAGGGTTAAACACCATTAGAGAAAAGCCAGACACAGCGGCACAGGCCTGTAATCCCAGCACTGGGGAGGCTGAGAGAGAGGATCACAGGTTCGAGGCCAGACACAGCAACTTAGCAAGACCGTCAGTAACTTAGTGGAAACCTGTTTAGAGGTAGAATGCCCCTGGATTCAATTCCAGCACCAAAAATAAATAAATAAATAAATGAAAAAAGTAACACAAAAATATCCTATTCTGCATTTAATATATATATTATGTATGTATATAGTACAGTACTTAGAGTATGCATATAAATACATATATATAGTCTTTATAGTATACATGAAAATATGCATATTCTTTTTTTTTTTTTTTTTTTTTTTTTTGCGGTACTGGGAATTGAACTCAGGGGCATTCTACCTCCGAGCTACACCCCCAGCCCTATTTTTATTCTTTATTTTGAAACCGAGTCTCACTAAGTTGCGAGTGCCTCACTAGGTAGCTGAGGCTGGCCGCGAACCCGGATCCTCCGGTCCCAGCCTCCCGAATGCTGGGATTACAAGCG
>PVLC010010719.1:0-49496 GCA_004027655.1 Graphiurus murinus | reverse complement strand
GAGAGAGATAATAAAAATCAGTTCACACAATTATGGAGGCCAATATGCCCCATTGTATGGTGTCTGTAAGCTGGAGAATCAGGTGAACTAGTGGTATAACTCAATGAATGTCTAAAGGACTAAGAACCAGGAGCTCCAATGATGTAAGCCACGGAGTCCAAAGGCCATGGGGCTCCTTGGTATCCAAGAGCAGAAGATGGGTGTCTTAGCTGAAGAAGACAGAAATGGAATTTGCCCTTTCTCTGCCTCTTTGCTCTATTTAGGTCCTCAATGCAATAGATAGTGCCTGGCCCATCAGGGAGGGTGAATTTTTTTTTTTTCACTCAATCTGATTCAAATGCCAATCTTTTCCAGAAACACCCTCACAGACACAACCAGAAATAAAGTTTTACCAGCTATCTGGGCACTGCTTAGCTAGTCAAGTTGAGAAGTGAAATTAACCATCATGATGTCAGACCTGGCTCCAATCATTTTATAGGATAAATATGGGAGAATGTGTATTTGTCCTCAAATGAGACACAATCCAGTGCTATTTTGCGTTCTTAGATAATCACATTGGTGGCATCATGATGGTCAGGGCTTATATTTTAGCTTAGTGCAGTGCAAAAAGAGGAGATTTTCCTCCATTTCACCAACAGATCTACAGTAACAAGTTCTTGGAGCTTTACTTATAGTAAAACATGCCTTTCCTCTCTGAAAATTCACAATGCTGACAGACATGTCAGTAAAGCTCATATTTGCTTATATTTGTCTATCCTTATACTAGTTTAGTCTTCAAATAGTTGTAAATCTAGCCTCCAAAGCTCAGTTCATTATCTTTTGGGATACTCTTGGTTCATTTTTAAAAATTTCATCTTGAAACTTACTCAAGATACATCTCAATCCATCATAAATATTTTAATAACCTTAACCCCCCTCACATACACATGCAAAGCATTTTGATCTTTCACTTAAAAAATTCTTCATGCATTTTGCAGTTTTTTGCTCAGTATCTTTTCAACAGATTTAGAATCTTGCATACCATGTGATAAAAGATGATACTTCCTCCATTAAACCATAACAGTTTTATTACAATCTGTGTCTAGAACAAAGGGTACTGATTTTATATATTGCAACCAGTGGGATGAATGATTCCTCCTCAAACAAACAAAAAGATCTTTTCTGAATTAACTTGCTCTCTTTATCACTCAGCACAGGAGGAATTACAAAATACATATGCCCTGCCATTTCAATACTATTATGTAAAGATGCAAGAAAAATTCAGAAAAATACATACACAGACACAAACATTAAATGTATGTAATGTATAATCAAAGGTTACATGAAATATGCCTCCATATAGAGAGCTATTAATATTAACTGGCTGTATTTGGACACTGCTTAGTAATTGGCTTGGAGTAGAAAATTGTTCTAATCCAATAGTTCAATGAGCTTCAGTTCCCTTTAATTATTCAATCTTTGATACTCCTTTGCAATTTTTTTCCTTTGCTCCTGTTAGAGGTTTGTTGAATTATTTCTACAAGTACTGGACTCTACTTGACTATTATGTAGCCTAATTTGAATCTGATTTTATCTAATCTATACTTTTCCCCCCAAATAACTTTAGCTCTGTGTGTGTGTGTGTGTGTGTGTGTGTGTGTGTTACTAGAAATTGAACCCACGGGCATTCTACCATTCAGCACCTCCAGCTCCCCCCCCTTTTTTTTTCTATTTTGAAGCAGGATCTTGCTAAGTTACAATGTGCTGGCCTTGAACTCGTGATCCCCCTGTCTCAGGCTGCCAAGTACTGGGATCACAGATGTGTACCACTTCTCTTGGCAGTAACTTTTAGAACCACAGAAATATTGTCTTTGTGTTTGGGTTAAATTATAGTTTCCAAATAAGTAAAATATAACATTCATCTTACATTTTCATTTTTCCACTTTTTAACATAAATCATATTTTGACTTAACTGATAGTAATCATAGAAATTAAAAATTTTAATTTCTTAGCAGTATAGAAGACAATTTTTAAAAAATGATATTTTTTATTTGTTGAAGTATTTTAAGCTTCATATCCTTAGAATTGAGTTCAAATTAAATAAACAATGATAGTTTCCTAAACTGGGGCAGCCATAAAAACTTAAAACACTGCTTATGTATTCATAGAAAAATAAGGAGTCCAGAATCTATGTTACCCCTTCTCTACTGCCTGATGTTTATCACACACAGCTATACTCTTCTATAAATGTCTGTGTGTCCAAAAGAAAAGAAGGGCTCTTGGGTCAAATTATTTAAGTTTAAAGGTCTAAATGATGACACCTAATCAAAATGTTTTAGTTTTAGTCAAAGCATTGATATTAAGGACATATTTTAAACTTTATCTATAGAATTTCAGCATAGTTATGATTGTTTACTATACAGAAGATGAAATAATGTACATAAATTTAGTTTAATTACATTTTTATTTGCACAGGAATCTGCACTTTAATTTAGTATGCTATTGGTTGTCCACTGACTTATCTGCACTACCTAACTCTACTGGGACCATTATAACAGTAGGAAATATATTGCATTAAAGAAATTTCAAAGGCTCAGTTTTTCCCCTAAGTCAGAGGCATACTATATACATTGTCTAACCCCATTAGCTGTATATTAATGATGACAGAAAAATCAAAACCATTGTAATGCATTGAGTGTTTTCTATGCACACAACACTGTACTAAAATATTTCACCTCACTAAATCCTTTCCACAATCTTGGAAACTCATTATGATCTCCATTTTACCAACAGGCAACTGAAGTTTAGAGATTTTATAACTTATAAAGGTTCCTTCAACTCTTATCCACTCGACAGTGATTTATTGAGGACCTCAGAGGAGCCAGCACTGCAATAAGCACTTCATATCCAGCGGTGAAACAATTGAATGTAATTTCTCTCCTTACAGAGCATGCACAGCATGTCTCATAGGTGGAAGTATAGCCAAGTATGTCTCATGCATTGTCTGAATAGCAAGATTATTCTCATAACTCATTTGATAGTAATTACACCATTAACACAAGCTTTAAAGGTTGATTTAATTGTACCTGAAGAAAACAATGACTAAGATTTTTTTAAAAAATAAAAAACAAACACTTATGATGTATCTTGATCAACATATACAAAGAAATACCTTAGTATAGTAAAGGCAAATGCAAATTTATACTCACTATAAATACCTAAGACTTTGATCCAAATACTTGTCTGATCATTTCTTAAGTAAATCTCTATTTTGCCTGCATCTTATGTCAGAGCAGCTTTTTTATTTACATTTCTTTTTAGTTGATCCACAGCCCATTCTTCTATGGCAGTAAGATATGTGGCCAGGTGGCCAAGAAACCAAAAAATGTACCCAGAGATGGCATGTAATACTTAAGGTTTATTAAAAATGCTTTTGAGGTACTCCAGGGTGACAGGCTGGACAGATATCACCTCTATCCCTCATGATACTTCCCGAACTAACATCTCTTCTGTCCCTCATGACATTACTCCAGAAAATAGTGTCCCCATTCCTCCTGATCCCTTGTCCATTGGCAGCCAGCTGGATGAATGGCACTTCTCTTCCGAATAATGGCAGCCAGCTGGATGAATGGCATTTCTTCTCTGTATAGTGCCTTCAAATCTGCACCAGCTACCACAGGGAGAAGGGTTTAGCTTAGCTTGCTTTGTCCCAGTGAATGACTAGCATCCCAATGAACTTGGCATGCATGCAAGAAAGCAGTTTTCTAGAGATAACACTAATTTTCCCAAATTCCCAGCACACATGAGAGAAAGCCAGTGTCCTCCCAGGTAATATTACCTAAATATTCTGACACAGACACACTCTCATTGTTCCCTTGACTTGGCTAGGTTCTTAGGAATGAAGAGGGGGACTTCTGGGACTTTTCCTGGCTTTTTACTAGTCTCCTTTTCTCCCAAGAATGCCAGAGCAGAAGAGAAGCATGTGCTCTTTTGATGTCACATCAAGAGGCCCACACCATCACATTGGCTGTCCTTGATTTATTTTAACTTAGTTTGGTTAATATGCTTCTTTAGGAATGATATTATGTCTTCCAAGAGATCAGTTACATGCCAGAAAGAACTACATAAATATTTTGGGGGTCACTTTTCCAACTTTATCCATTGCCTCTGTGAGTATACCTGGACCTACAACATGGTAAGAATGTTAGTTAGCCATGTATATAGCATGAAATGACCTCCAAATCTTCATGACTAATAAGAATAAATGTGCACTGCATTGTATGTACAGCTAGATATTGCTTAGTTCTAGAGCAAAAGACTTACACTCTGGGACTGAGGCTACAGAAGAAGCCTCTGCTTAGGCATAATGTTCTTATTTTGGCTGTGAGATCACAGGAGTGACTAGCAGAAATATGTGATATATATTATTGGCTCTGAGTGGAAACAGGACATGATCATTTTCAAATGACCAAACCCAACGATAATGAGTAGGATGGTTATATCACCCACAGTAATCCAGAGCAAGTTCAAGAAAGAAAGGAGGAAACATGAAGAAAAATCACAAGCTGCCACTGGTAATTTAACCTCTAAAAGTCCTTCATTTGTATCTGCCAATACTGTTCAGGAGCCAATAAAATGTATCAATTCAATTTTCTCCAAAATTACACAATTCACTAAGCCAATAAAGTAGTCTTTCAATTTATTTTCTATTTCTAAATGTGCTGAGTTTTAATCCCCTTATGCCCCCAAAATATAATTAATTTAATAAAATCCCTAAATGGCCAGACTTATAAAATACCTTGTTGGAACACCCAGTCAATACTATAAGTCTATTTTCTTTGACAACATTCACACCTTTCTTCTCCCACAAATTGTGTTTTTAAGCAAAATTTTCTTTTCCACCTTTGTTAATGTAAACCTGTAACACTTACATATAGAAGTTTATGGAAGGTAAGGCACTTTAGAATTTTTACAGAGGCTAGAAAGCTAAAATACTCTGTTTCTCATGTTTCTTGGTAGCAAAGTTTTGGCCAATGAAATTTGAGTGATATCTGATGGAAGAAACGTTCATGAAATATCTTGCAAAGACAATATTCAGCTGATATAAACTCTTTGGCTAATTTTTCTGCCTGCCATAGGGTGCCATTCCTAGAGCTATAGCATGCAATGAAGAGTCACATGCTAAGGGATAATCAAGTAGGAAAGAAGGGGCTTCATTCTTGAGGACATTGGAAAGCCATTATGTTGGTTACCCACTGTCCTATCAAGATTTAACTTCCCATGCCACCTACCATGTGATAATTAGAACTAAGGAGAAAAAATATCATTAATGCCTAGATATAATGTTGGCTCCTTCAGAAGCTCCAACCTGAAAAATCTTTTTACTGCATCTTAGGTTGGTACTTCCACACTTCCATGAACATGAAAATCCCAACTCTGTTTTACTTTTTCATAATTCTAGGCAACTCTCAAGACCTATATAAAATTCAAGGTTCCAGGTACACAATGATAAATTTTAGAATTACAAATGAAACTCTCAACCATATGTGACCACCACTGCAACAGATTCTATTCTAAACACCTTTGTTCTTTCTTTTATTTATCTTGGCAAAGGAAAATCTTTACTTCTGTGTTAAGTAATACTCTGGTTGCCAATGAATCATTTTCCATTCTCTGCCTATTCTGTGTATATGGCCAGACTATGATCTCTGGTCCTCTTGTAGTTGGTTGGGGTCATAGTACTAGTTCCAGATAAATGGTTGGGAATTGAAATGTGTTACTTTCATGTTTGGGTTTAAAGCATTAAGTTGCTACTTTGAGCACTGCTGAAGCTCATTCTCTTCCCTCTGGCATGACTTCCGACTGTACTATTTACTTGAGCTCCCAAATAACTACTATAAACAGTGTTCTTATTACCAATTCCTTATTGTCATAGGAGAAAAATAGGCTTTTGGTTAATTTTTGGTTGTTTTATTATATTTTGAGGTTTTTGTCATTACAATTTTTTTCTTTTTTTTTATCACAAGGCCCTGGTGTAACCTAATTGGAATGGTTCATCCAATTCAAAGGAGCTTTAGACCAAAGAGATATTGATGAGTCCATTGATTACAAGAAAGCTCTAAGTGGTCAAGCCATAGCAAAGGCTGTGATGCATCTGGGGCCTTGGAAACTGAATGCTGAAACTTTCTCTCTCCCACTTGACTATAGTTTTCTTAGTCTATTTAGCATTATTTCCTTTAATTAACAAACTGATCCTCTTCACATGGTGGGAAATCTAACCTTTGGTTGTCTCTGAGTTTTTATTTTAACTCCCAGTGTCAGTGAAGAGGGAGAATGATTCTGTCCCCCAATTTTGAAATCCTAGGAAATGTATGAGACTGTCTATCCTGAGTTTTGTTCTATCCTGTGTATCCTTTGAGGCAGAGCAGAGGATCTGGGAATAGGAGGAATTTAAAAAGGCCATCTGTATCACCTTCTGTGAGGTGGGGGGAGGTGAGTAGGGAAGTAAGATACAGGTAGGCACCAGGAGATCAGGGTCCAGCAGCAGCCCACAAGATAACAATTCAAATTAAAGATTGAAATTGGTCAAAATACATTGGTCTCTCAAATCTAATTCTTAGCAATCATGAAAGAGAAGATGGGGAATCTCAGTAAGGTTTAAAGCCCACCTCCCAAGAGCATGAGTGGTTGTTCTCTTTTGGGGATCCCTCTCCCCTGTTAAAGGGAGCTGTTATTGTCTTCTATTTTTCCTTGACATAAAATAAACTTTCATGTTTCTATACCCTTTGTTAGTCCTTGTACTTCATTCGTCTAAATCCACTGGACAAGAACCTAAGAGAAGACACCCCCATTTCACCATTAGCTAGCTATGTTTACGGAAGCAGGTCATGGAAGAACATGGTCTAGAACTATGAGGATGGAAGAAAGGAGGAGAAAGCATTCCCAAGGGAAGAGAAGGGTGTCAGGTGAGTACCTCTGAAAGTGCAGAATGTATATATCATATTATAAATGAATATATATGATCTTAAATTATATATAAATATTATATGTATATATGTATATGTAATATCTAAAATAGACTTGTTCAAGTATTAAATCATAGAAAATGTGAGTTCCAAGAATTTGTAGCATACATCCATTAGGTATACTATATACTACATACAATTGTGAGAATCTTTAATATGGAATTGATAATGAATCAGATAATGAATGAGCAACAGAAATGAAAGATCTATAGAACTTTCTTTAGCAGGCAAGATTGAAAATTTATATATAATTTGTTACATTTTCTTGCTATGTATTTATTAATATGTTTATTTCAATCTTTGATAGTTTATTAATTACTAATGTCTACTTAATTCAATCTATGCTGGTATTTCTAACACCATAATGTAAATGGTTGTTTCTACCTGCTATTTTCCTTGATGCTGTATAGTTGTTAAATACAACCATTGGATCCTATTTTTATAGTACTTCAAGGTATAAATGGAGAACTTAGAAAAAAATTTACTACATGAATATCTAAATCTTCCTGATCAATTAGTAAATATTCTAAATCCAAGTTGAAATCACATTAAAAGTACAAACTTTTTCTGAATTTAAGGTTTTCATTGAATCTTAGATGTTTGTTCAGGTTGATAACCTTTTCCTGATATTTAGCTGTTAGTGCATATAAATATATATGTATATACATATATATATAAAATCTCTTTTAAATGTAGGCATAATTATACAAGCAAAATCAAGTTTTAATGTACTACTAATTGAACAGTGAAATTATATTATTTGAAAGAAAATGAATGGAACTATAGAATATTATCTAAGTAACATTAGCCAGTCTAAGAAAGTCAATAATGAAATTATTTCTCTCATATGTAGAAGATAGAGAGAAAATAGGAAACAACTGAAACTTTAGGAGAGTTACCAGTAGAATAGCAGAAGCAGATAGGGGGAAGGAGGTGGGGAGTGGAAATGGATAAACTGATGAAATAAACACTTCAAATTGTTATGCCCATGTATGAACCTCACTGTGATATATATTAGAATCTATCAATAGAAGTACACACACACACACATACACACACACACATACACACACACACACACACACACACACGAAACAGCATAAATAGTCTTCAAAAAGTTACAATTAACTTGAGAATTTTCCCATCAACCACATATACTGAGTATTTTTAAGATTAAGTTTGGTTGGGAGTGACAGAGAAAAACAAATGATTTTGTCATAAGTAAAAGGTTCATTTCTTTCATATCAGTTGATAGGCAAGTGGCTCAGAAGCACAGGGTATGTCCCTCCAAAGTGTCAGCCATGCTGGCTCTTTTGCTTTTTTGATCCACTCAACAAGCTTCATTCCTAAATTCATTTAATCTTCTAAGGTGGTCATACAGGACCAAAACCTTCATCTGGATTTTACCAGGTAGGAAGAAAAGAAGAGTAAGGGCACTCTCTCCTTTTAAGACCACTGCCTGAAATTTGCACATGCAGTTTTCATTTGTAAGTCATTTAATGTTATGGCTAACAAGAAAAATGAGTCTGGGAAATGAGAAATTTGTTCCAGATGGTTATCCACCTAGCCCTTGAAGGAAGACTCTATCACCATGATAAAGGGGGGAGGAAAATTATATTGAGGCAACTAGCAATCTCTGTACATCTCATATGCTCAATTTGACAACTTTGACTTCTGCTGGCCTTTATAATGAATTCACATCTAGAATACCCATATTTCAACTTTGTACTGGCCTGCCCCCATAATTGACTCACACACCTGATTTGCCTGCAGTTACAACTTGACTCCTACTTGTGTCCATGATGTATTTTGTCTCTATGTCAATTATTTTCTGTCCTATTCCTGCAAAGATGGGACTGAGAACAAATGCATTTTCAAGAGCATTCCTATTTCAGTAAAAGCTAAATTTACTCTGATATTATAAACATAGTCAATTTATAGTAGGCGTGTACTATGTACACAGATTCTGGACAAGGAGCTAAAATCCTAACAGAAGGAGCGTATTTTTGTAATTTAAGTTCTCAGAAAAGTCCATCTTATTACCCCTCATATTTCAATTTTCCACCCAAGTGGAATGTCTGTTTCTCTTTTCTGCAGTGGGACTCCATGTGCTGGTTATAGCTCTAGGTAGATGGGATTATTCACATGCATTATATGAACTGAATGATTTCCAAAACTTTGGATTTAAGAACATTATTTCCTCAAAAACATTAAGAGATAGAGGAGGAAAAGCATTTCATAGTAAAAATAAAATGTAGGTTCAGTAATGTTAATAGGTTTCTTTGCTATCAGTAGAAATGTTTAAGAACCTTTACAGTGCTAATCTGTGCTTTGGAATCTCAGAAAAAAAAAAAAAAAGAATTCCTATTTGCAATGGTGGACCAAGCACACATTTCTCTGCAATGCATTTTACAGGGAACTATTGTAAAATATTGATTTAGGGCAGTGTTTCCAAGCTCATCTAAAGAAGAAAATAACCCCTCTGTCCCCGTGTGTACTTAATTCAGATCCTCCAGGGGAAGGTAAAGGCGACCTGTATTTTTAATAAATACAGCCCACACTTACATTAAGCAATTTTTAGAAATACTGATTTATATAAATGCTTTTTCACTAGGAGATTATAATAGAATCACCTAGGAAGCTTTAAAAAATACACATTAATGGGTCCCTCCCACCTGTCTGAGTCAGAGGGAAAAGTGGTCCACTCTATTGCCATTTCTTACATCAACTCTCAATTAAAAACTATTATTTTAAGCCTTATTTTCTTATTCTTCATATGTTGTTATTTAGTTAAATGCCACATAGAAGTTTCTTTCCATGAGCCCATTTCCTACTATGTTTCAGGTTCTCTGTGCTGTTAACTAATTATTTCAAGGCAACTTGGGGAAAAAAAGAAACTAGCAATGTTTTATCTCAGTGCAGAATTGATAGTGGAAAAAGGAAAAGCTTTCGTTGTGGAATGTAATCCAGCTAGCAGATAAAATATTTGAGAATAATGAAAGGCTGATTACTTAAGCATGAGACATTTTTATAGCTCATATGCTTTTAAATGCATACAGTTGGCATGAACAGGGTGGCCCATTTTTTAAAAAGAGCAACCGAATTAAGTAGATTCCCTTGTGTAAAATGTTGTCTGCTTGATCTGTTTTCCAGATGTTCCCATGGCAAATGTTTTCTTAATGTGAAGCCCAACCATAAAAAGCACCTGGATAGTATACAGCTCTTCCAGACACAAATCATCAATTTTTTTTTCTTCAACAGAGACTTATAAGGGAAAACTCGATTTATTTTAAACACAAGTAGGGATGACTCTACTTCATATTCACATGGAAATATAAAGTGACAAAAATGTTTATTCAAGCATCAGTCTTAATATAAAGAGCTTCATATCTGCAAATGACACAATAGTAGATACTTCCTGCAGAACCATTCTGTAGCTATATTTGAAGAATTTATTTTCCAATATTAATTTTCAGTACAGTTTCTGGGTAAGGACTCAAGGACAAAAACTGATATAGTATAGCAATCAATATCTGAAGTTTAGGATCAGATAAGCTGGGTTCAAATCCCACTCTACCACTTACAAGCTGTATAAACTTCAATATTTCACTTAACGTTCTGGGCTTTAATATCCTTAGATGCAAAATAGAAATAATAGTACTCACCCTAGAGGGGTGTTATTAAGACTCTGTTTACATATACATACATTTAAAATATTTTTGAGCTCAAAGTAAATGCCCAGTGAATTTTAGGATTGATAAAGTAGATGTCTCAATTTGCCATCATTCCTCTGGATTAAAAGAAAGTGCCAGCCGGGAGTAGTGGCACACGCTTGTAATCCCAAGTAGTTGGGAGGCTGAGACCAGGGGATCTGGGCTCGTTGCCAGCCTTAACTACTTACTGAGGCCTTCTGCAACTTAGTAAGACCCTGTTTCAAAATAAAGAATAAAAAATAGGACTGAAGGTGTAGCTCGGAGGTAGAATGCCCCTGGGTTCAATCCCCAGTGCCGCAAAAAAAAAAAAAAAAAGAAAGTCAATGATTCTGAAAATGACAGTTTACTTTGCTAGAGATAAAAAAAAAATTGATTCATGAAGGTTTCTTTGGACAAAAGCAGTAATTAGGAAATGGAGTGGTAAATTGTAAACTTGTAAACTCTTACCCTTCTCATATGTGTTACTTGGTTCATTCATGGGTCTACCCATTCATTTCCTTGATTTATTGGGATATCTTACAGAGAAAATAGTTAATATTTGTTATAGAGTTCTGTTATGAATGTCACTAGAGAGGCTAGCTGCTATAAATACCATTGGTCCAAGAGGGAAGGAAATACCAGGAACAAAGAATTGGGAAAATTAGAGGATAGGAGAAGAAAAGAAAACAAAGAAGATGAGTTAAAGAAGCAAGAGGAAAGTTTGCAGAGGTGTTGGCAAAGAAAGAAATATGCTAACAAATGGGCACACTTTGTGCCATCTGTACAAAGTGTCATAAACAGTTTTATAAAAATATAGTTGGAACTTTTCCTCTTATCAGTTAGTCATTTAATGGGATATTTGCTTTATGAAAAAGGTGCCATATTTCAAATATTTTGCTCATTTGTAACTCCAGATGGGCAAGTCACTCTAAAAGGCCTTGAAATAAACATTAATAGCTGGTGAAAGCTCTGTGGGTATCTCAAGGATTTGGCTGTGAGTATCTCAAAGATTTAGGTTAAAAGTTATCTTCCTTCAAACAGCTCTCTGTTAGTTGTCATTCTGTCAAATTAAAGAAAAGAAGTCAGAAACACACATGGCTACACATTGAATTTCTCCCACCCACCTTTTTTATTTCTTCAATTCGACCTTTAGTTCCATGGTAGCTATAGATTCTTTATTGGTTTTATTTTCAACATGAATTAGACATGCATACTTTCTCTTAAATCATTTTCTTCAAATGAGAAAATATTCTTTCTGTTCAAAGAATAAAAGGAAAAAAATGTCACATAAAGATTTTACAAGTGATTATTAATCCTTTGAAGTTAAAATATTCACATCAACCTTTGATGAAGTTTAAATTGCAGGCAGCTTCCTAATAATACTGTGAAAGTGAGAAAGCTAATTTATATTTAATTGCTATCAAAATCAAGGTTCCTGTAAAGCATCATCCTATTTTATTTTAAATTTATTCAAGAAATATTAAAAATAGCTGATCTCGGGATAGTGTTTTGAAGAGATGAAAAATCCTAAATATAGTACAGATGTGTCTGCTTTTATATGACACACTCTGACTCTATCAATGTGCCTGGACATTCTGGAGACAGTCTTTTCACCAAGGTGCATTGATTCACAATATAAAAATAAATAATAAAATATGACTGCTCATATCTGTAGATATGCTTGGTCCACTTAGCCCTTTCTTCCAAGATTAAAGCCTTGCTTTTTTTTCGCCACCTTCTACTTTATGAGATTTTATTTCCTGAGGTATTCCAAGTTCCATCTGTCACAGCACACATTGACTTTTGCCTGAGCTTCTCGAGTTTATACACTGACTTCCCCTTGATCTAACTTTTAGAATACAGATACTGACTGTGTTAGTCAGTTTTTTGTTGCTGTGACCAAATATGCCTGACAAGAACAACTCAGAGGAAGAAACGTTTCTTTTGGTTCACAGTTTCAGAGATCTCAGTTCATGGTCTGCCAATTCCATTGCTCTGGCCTTGGGGTAAGGCAGAACATCATGGCAGAAGAGCATGGCAAGGAAAGATGCTCAGCCCATGACAGCCAGGGAAGGAGAGGGGGAGAGAGAGGTGTGTGGGGTAGAGGCAGAGGGGGAGGGAAGGAAGAGGAGAGGAGGAGAGAGAGAAAGGAAGGAAGGAAGGAAGGAAGGAAGGAAGGAAGGAAGGAAGGAAGGAAGGAAGGAAGGAAGGAAAGAAGGAAGGAAAGAAGGAAAGAAGGAAGGAAGGAAAGTGTGAGCCAGGGACAGATACAGCCTTCAAAGCATCCACAATGGCTCAACTCCTCCAGCTATGCCTGACCTCTGAATCTTTCTGCTGCCTTGGGGACCAGGTTTTCAACATATGAGCTTTTGGGGGTACATTTCAGATCCAAATCTTAACAGTGAGTGGTAAATCTCACCTGGATTTACCACTTTTTCTTGGATTGGACTTTTGGTTGTGTTCTATTCCAAGCACTCCTCTTCTGTTCAAAATTAATTTTAAAGTAAAATCCTTTTCCAAAATCTCTCCATTTTTATTCTTGGCATGAGGTGAGATGGTGATGCAGAAAAATAATGAAGGAATATATTTTTTTGACCTGTCTTCCTTTGTACTAAGGAACAATCTTTATATGCCTGATTACATTCTCTCAGCTTTTTGTATCATTTATCTTTTGAATACACTACCTACTCCAGGCTGTCAGTCTTCTCTTTGGTCTTGGGTGAAACAGTTCAATGTATAATATGGTTTCTGGCATCTTAGCCACAAACGGCCTGGATGGTTCAACTCATATGTTCAAGCATGCATCTTGACCAATGAGAAGTGGAAGATAAGAAGGAACCACATAGATCCATTTTCCCCCTTTTCTTGACTTGGTGGACTGGTCTGGATGGCATGTCTTCTATGCTACCCTTTTGGAGGATACCCATCTGCTGACAAAGGAAGCTGTTGAGAGCTCTTTTCCCAGATTTCCACAAGCCTTGACTGGCACAGAGACATATCACATTTCCTGTATATATTCTCTTGTTTCACTTTGATTTCTTTTTCTTTACTTTCACCTTTGTGGGCTAGTACCTCCTAAATGCACCATTATCTACTTCATCTCTATATCAGCTTTCTTAAGGAGCCAGTTGCAGCATCCTTGATGGCACTCTAGAGTAAATTTTTATTTTATTGCAGAGGAGCTTAGCATGGAGGTCCTTTCCACTTAATGTGAGAGCTGTCACAGTGTTCAGTGCTCAGATTCTGCTCATATCAACAGACAAGAGTGATACTCTCTTTTATCTTTAACTGACATGGCCATCCTTCTGTGTGACCTGTTCTCATTACAGCTCCCCACCTCATTGGAACAATGAGCTCAGTTATATTTTTTCCTGGGTGTAGCACCTTCCCTTCTGGGTAGGGGCAGAATAATGGCTCCTCATTGCAGACATACTGTTACTTCAAGAGCAGCTCCATTTTGCATCATTTGTCACACTTAACCCTGAGTCTATGAGTCATTTCCAGTCGCCTTGTAGTTTAGTTCCTAAACACGCTCTTGTCGGGAGTGAATAAAAAATTTGGTCCTTCTCCTCTTCTTTTTTTTCTTCTTCTTCTTACCTCACAGTACTTCACTCAATACTGTACATGCCACCTTTGAGGCTTCTGAAATGAGAATTATGTAAGTGTTCTGTATAAGTAACTGATTCATGAAGTCTGCTTGCAGAATGCATTAGTCCTTCTGTAGAATATTGCACACGTATTACTCATCTCTACACACTTGTATTTATTTTCCTTTTAAAATGGAGACAGACATATTGGTAAGAGCTTAGTTTCTCAACTCTGATTTTGCTATAACTCTCAATCTTATTATGCTCTCTCCAGGGGATTTTGGGTAACTGTCTCAACCTATCTAACCTTAGATATTGTAATCTGAAAAGAGTTATAAAAATACTTCCTCCTTTAAAAGGTTGTTGTAAGTATTAGAAAGAAAACATATTCCTTATGAATAAGAAACCTATAGATGTTGATCATGATAATATACCAAAATTTTCTTCTGGTTGCTGGGGATAAAAACATAAATATATCTATGAAACACTTCTACTCATTGGTAAGTCTGAAATTTATAATAAAAATAGTAATATTGTTAACATTGTCTTTAACTCCCCTACATTACTTTTATTTCATTTTGTTGTCTAATTTGTCTTTGAGTACTTCTCTCAAAGTCTTTGTCAATGCCAATGTAAAGCCTTGGAGGAGGGGTATCTGATGTCTTTCTTATTATTGTTCCTGTGGTTTGAGTGCTGAATGCCCCAAAAGGCCTACTGTTGAAGGCTTGGTCCCCAAGGTAGTGATACTGGAAGGTTTTGGAAATTTTAGAAGATGCCTAGTGGGGGGACCTTGGGTCTTTGGAAACATATCCTTGAATGAAATTGTAAGATCTCACCTCTCCTCTCCTCTCCTCTCCTCTTTTCTCTCCCTCCCCCCCCTCTCCTCTTGTCTTTTTCTCTCTGTCTCTCAGTTGGAGATATGACTGTCATACTTCTGCCATTATGCACTGCCATCTGCTACCTTCATCAGAGGCAAGGGGCTTCATGGTCTTGTGAATTCTGGACTTTGATCCTTCAAAATTGTGAACTAAATAAATATTCTCTCCTTATAAGTTGGTTGACTCTACTATTTCGTTATAGTAACAACACTAAATACAATTGTTCTTTGCAACCCCCCCCCCTACACACACACAAACACACATTGTAGACATGTATGAAATTTCTAGGTTAGGGAATTGACTTCTTCAGATTTCATTAAGGACTATAGTAACAGTGATTTTAAATGATAGTCTATCTTTTTAATTAAACACTTTTTTGTGAGCCTGTTATGTGCTAGGTCTAGTTTTTCTGTGTGTGTGCTTGGGATGACTGAGTAAATAAAAAAAAAAGTAAGGACCAAAACAAATCATATCCCTACAGAAAGTACATGCTAGTAGGAGGACATAAATTATAAGAAATAAGCACAATAGCTAGGTGTGGTGGTGCACGCTTGTAATCCCAGTACTTGGGAGGCTAAGACTGGAGGATACGGTTCGTGGCCAGCCTCAGCTACTTAGTGAGGCTCTCTGCAACTTAGTGAGACCCTGTTTCAAAAATAAAGAATAAAAATAAGGCTGGGAGTGTAGCTTGGAGGTAGAATGCCCCTGGGTTCAATCTCTACTACCATAAAACAAAAAGAAAAGAAAGAAGCACAATAAGAAAATGCATTATATTTCCAAACTTCAATTTTATTTTGTTGGAGAAATGTTCTATACACACTTATATATACCTATTACATTTACATTACATCCATGCATTGCTATAATAATATATACTCAAATTTTACACTGAAAAAGAAAAGATAAAAATAAATATTTGCTGAATATCTAATAAATTTTTCTACATTGAGTTGAATACTTTTTCATCTTCTCTGGTTTGTACACCTTAGAGATTAATGTATCATAATTTCAATAATTTAGCTATTGTAAATATTTTTAAAAATTATTTAAAGATAAAATAATTATTTGCTAGCAAAATACGTAAGTGTCTCCTTAGCATGAAATATATAGTGCTTTTTTAGTTTAGGAACAATAATATCATAATCAATATGAAACAAAATTACTATAGAAGTTAGTCATTCCAGTTCCTTTGAGTGATGGACTATCTTGCTCAGAAACCGGTATCATCTTTATAAAAATTGCTAAAGTTATAAATTCTACTTTCACATATCTAACATTCATACAAATATATTTATACTCTGGGTTCATTTTTGTTTTGTCTATGGAAAATAAACCTGGATTTGCTTCCTATAAATATCTCCCCTGAGAACTAGAGTCTTAGTATTGTTCATTTCAGAGTAAAGTGTATTTTAATTACTATCAAGAGATTTTTTTAATGATCTGTTTATCATTATTTCGGGAAGTGACAGTTTTAAGTAACAAAATATCCCTGATGGGACATGATCATACTAAGCTCAACTTCCTTGGACATATAACAAAATCTCAGAACTTCAGGAGCTATTCTATCATACCCATCTTGCACTAAAAAAAGAAAAATGAAGAAATGAAGACTAATGTACATTCTCACAAATCACAACCAATTGTCAGGGAAAATAATGTTGATCCTATCTCAAAATATATCTAGGATATGACCCCTTTTGATTACAGTGATCACTCTGATCCAAGCCACCAGCACCTCTTGCCAAAATTAAAAATAAGGAATTCTAACTAATGTTTCTGCATTTACTGTAACTACACTGTAGCCTTTCCTGGAATCCGAAGCCTGCATAATCCTTTAGACAAAGCAGATCATGTCACTCTTGCTGCTGCAAATCCTCCCATTGTTTCTCTCTATCTTGTTTATGGTGTAAGTCAACATCCTTGAAGAGATCTAGAAGACTATTTGCAATCTGTTCCACGTCACTTGTTCATCCTTGTGTTTATTCCTTCACCCCTACTATCGACCCAATTGGTCTTCTTCATGCTATTTGAATTTGTCAGCCGTAGTCCTATTTCAAGGTTTTGCAATTACTGTGTTTTTTCCTTTTTTTCTTGAAAGGCTTGTGCTTTAGAAGCACATATACAACCCTCTCCAGTTTCCCCTCAGATACTTTCTCAACCACTCTATATAAAATATCACCTCTCTTAAAACTATCAACTCTAACCTCTGCACTGCTTTATGCTTCTTGTAACAGTCATCATATGTGACTTATTATGTGCAGACAGTTGTTTGTAATTTGTCCCTCTTTTGTTAAAATCTAATTTTCCAAAGTTGATGAAACATGACTTTCAGACAAAAGAAGACATGAAAAATTTTATTTCTATCTTTTAATTAACAAAATCACTGATATAATGTTCAAAGCCATTCAAAAGCCTTGGGTTAAAATAGGTAGTTTGGTAAAGAGATATTTGAATAAGATTGCTGAGTTATATACAAATTGATTAATGTAGCACTAGGACATAAAATGTAACCTTTGGCACTATCTATTCCATTGGCCAGAAATTATTTGCATGTCTACTGGACACAAGTTTATGAATCAACCTCTGCCCCAATAGTGTTGTAAAATAGCCCACATGATGGTAAGTCAGGCCAAGAATTGCACAGAAAGAATTCTCAATTCATCTCTTTGCCTATTTCCAAGTTGCAAATAATTTTCCTAATGTATAATTTGATTTTTCACTATTGCATATCCAGATGTTTTAGTAGTGATGAGCAGTTTGCTTTTGTCTTGGTGTGACTATGCTTTAAGAAACAGACTTTGCAGCAAGGATTTAAATGATTGTAGCTTGAGAGGTGATAACAGAGAGCTTGTAGAGAAGTGAGGAAGTGAGATAGGGAAGGGGAGGGAATGCAGACAAATGAGTGGAATATTAGGCATATTATAAATCTGGAAGATGGGATTTCAGTCCCAGAATGAAATAGAATATGCCTCGGAGTTATTCCAATTGAAGAGAGAAGAACTAGGGTATATATTCATATTCATTGACTGTCATTTTTTTTAGTTCTACTTCCAGAAAAATTAATCTACTTTATGCCTACTTTGCTCTGAATGCAGGCTGAATATGTTCTTTTGCAAAAAACAAAAACAAAAATAAAACAAAACAAAGCAAATGAGCAAAAACCTTCCATCAGATAATTCGTGTACATGAATCCTGAGGTGATAGGTACGAGACACTAGGAATATTTGCCATGATATTCCATTAAAAATGTATTGACTGAATGGATAGGTGGGAAAAATGTTTCCTATGATCTTGTAAGATGCTTAGATAAAACGAAACTTCTGTAGAATAAAATGGGATGTGGTCAACAAGCACAGGAAGTAATATAATGAAATGATTTTAGAAACATATCAGTTTTTCTGCTTAGGTGACAGAGCACAAAAAAGGCACAGACATCAGTACCAGGGAGACTAAATTTAATTATATGATCCTATTTCTCTGACTTTTATCAGGTGACTTAACTTCTTTAACTTTTGATTTTCTCACCTCTAGAATTCAGATAATTTGTCTTATTCCCTGTTATGAAAGCATCATAAAAGTTCAGTTTAACTTACACTTAACAAAAGTTTTATTTAAAGTTTTAACAGAGCCAGGTGTGGTGGCACGCACTTGTAATCCCAGCATTTGGGAGGCTGAGACTGGAGGATCCGGGTTCCCTGCCAGCCTCAGTTGCTTAGTGAGGCAAGCCTTCCGCAACTTAGTGAGACCTTGTTTCAAAATAAAGAATAAAAAATAGGGCTGGGGCTGTAGCTCGGAGGTAGAATGCCCCCAGGTTTCATCCCCAGTACCACACACACACACAAAAAGTTTTAACATACAGTAACTCCCCCAAATCTACAGGGAAAATGTTTCAAAATCCCAGTGAATACCCAAACACTAAATATGTTGTTTTCCTACACATACATACCTAAAACCTTTTAAAGTTTAATTTATAAATTAGGCACAATAGATGATGAACAATGAACAACAATAATAATAAAATGGAACAATTTAAATAATGTAATATACTAACACTGCCAAAATTCTTACTCTTGCACTTTGGGGGCATTACTAAACAAAATAAGGTTACTTGAACATAAGCACTGTGATACAGCAACAGTTCATTTGATAACCAATATGACTATTGTTTCTAATGGAGAGGTATATATGCAGTGTGGATACTATGGAGAAAGGGATGATTCACATCCTGGTCAAGATGGAGTGAGACAGTGCAAGGTTTCATCACGCTACTCAGGACAGCATGCAACATAAGACTTACAAACTTCTTATTCTTTGAATTTTCCATTTAATATTTTCAGAGCATGGTCAACCACAGGTGACTGAAATCACAGATAATGTGGAACTATTGCATCTAAACTAAAAATATGGCAAGTTAGATGTGTTGGTCATAATAGACTTTGGGGGCTAGTGGTAGCACTGACAAAGCTGTTCCTCAAGTGGGGGAGAATTCCTCAAACTATTTTCGGGTCTTGTTGAGAAAGTTTTTACCTGTGCCTATGTGTTCAAGTGTTGGGCCTATGCCCTCTTCAAGTAGCTGCAAGGTCTCTGGCCTAACTTCCAGGTCTTTGATCCACCTTGAGTTGACTCTTGTGCAGGGTGAGAAGTGGGGTTTATTTCCATTTTCCTGCACATGGTTAGCCACTTTTGCCAACACCATTTGTTAGAGAGGATATCTTTTTCCAGTGTATATTTTTGGCTCATTTGTCAAAAATCAATTAACTGTAAGCACATGGGTCTGTTTCTGAGTTTTCTATTCTGCTCCATTGGTCTATGTGTCTGTTTTTGTGCCAATACCATGCTGTTTTTATTACTGTGGCTTTGTAGTAGAGTTTGAAGTCAGGTATTGTGATACCTCCTGCATGGTTCTTGTTGCTAAGAACTACTTTGGCTATCCTGGGCTTTTTGTTGTTCCACATGAATTTAAGGACTGATTTGTCTATGTCTTGGTAATTTATGACTAGTGGGCAAAGGATCTAAATAGATAGTTCACAAAAGAAGAAATATAAATGGCCAATAAATGTATGAGGAAATGTTCTACATCATTAGCAATCAGAGAGATGCAAATCAAAACTACTTTGAGATTTCATCTAACTCCAATCAGAATGGCAATCATAAAAATCATGGACAACAACAACTGCTGGCGGAGGTGTGGAGAAGTGGGAACCCTAATACATTATTGGTGGGATTGCAAATTAGTGTAACCACTTTTGAAAACAGTATGGAGAATCCTCAGATGAATGGGAATGAACCTACCATATGATCCAGCAATACCATTTCTGGGTATCTACCCAAAAGAATGGAAACCAAACTATCAGGCCGACGCATGTGTATCTATGTTTATAGCTGCACAATTCACAATTGCCAAACTACAGAAACAGCCAAGATGTCCATTGACAGATGAATGGATTACAAAACTATGGAATATGTACACACTGGAATATTACTCAGCCATAAAGAAGAACAAAATCATGTTATTTGCAGGGAAATGGATACAACTGGAAAACATTATGTTAAGTGAGATTAGTCAATCACAAAGAGTAAAAAAGCATATGTTCTCCCTGATATGCAGATGCTAGGGAGAAGATGGGGCATAAGAGGGTTGACTTAACTGAGGGGGATGGGTGGGGGGGCATACCCTAATGCACATGATGTACTTTCACAAATATATCAAGGTCAATCACTAAACTGAACTTGAGAAGGAGGGAGGGTGAGGGAGTGGGGTGGGAATTGGGGAAGAGGTTAAATGTGAAATTTGTGCATATGTGTCTTTATCAGCTTGTACCTAAACAAAAACATATGATTACAATGTACCAATTATTATAAAAAATAATAAAAAGAAAGGAATGGATGGAAGGGACATATAAGAATTCTGAGCAAAAGATATAGGAAAGCTACCTATATTTACCGTTATTTCACCTCAAGACAAGTTCCATTTAGTAATTTGTACTTTGTCATTTTAAAAGACAAAGTGAAGATAAAGGGAAAAGCAATTACAATCTAATCACCAAGATATCATTTCTAGCAGCAAAGGTAGATCCTCAGAGGAGCTGCGGGCAAGAGGAGAAGAGAACCTGGAGTCCTGGTTACTGATCCTTTTCCTAGAAATAAATGAATCCAGTTGCAAATTATTATTATATAAATATACTGGGCATATATTCTCAAATATCCAAGAACCCATAGCTTAACAAACCTTTAAAATATTCCTGACAAAAGGAGTAAACAAACAAACAAAAAAAATCTAAAGCAATGAATTACTGCAGATTGACCACAATCATGGTCTAATGAAGTAAGATGGCCATTGGATCTACTTGACCAGAGCTCTAAATAAAATATGGTTACAGAAAATAGATAGTATAAATTAGGATGTCTAGCAATATAAAGAAATGGGTCTTCATTAAAATAAAACAACAACAACAAACCACTTCAAGATAAATCATCCAAGATGAGAAATTAGATGGGAGGAGCCCTTGAGGTCCAGAGAGTCAGTAGGAATTGAGAAGGGAAGTGAGACAGGAACAGGAGTGGTCCATTTCCCCAAGAACAGCACGATGGTGGAAAATAAGGATGATGGAAATCAAGAGCAGGAACGTCTAGAGGCATGTGCCCTATGAATAGAGTGCCACCAAAGGGGAAGAAAAATATTTCTAGGAAGGAATGCTCAGCTCACGACTGGAAAAATATTATTATGTGTGGAGAAGCTCAGTATAATTTTGAGACAAGAATCTTAGTAGTTTACGGTAAAAGGAAGGCAAGCAGCCAGGGATTAAAGTGCAAACTGATGATAAGTAAGTAATGCAATTAGAGTAGATAAGATGTATGGCCAGTTTAGCAGCCAGACAATGATGTTCTGAGGAAGAGCCTGGTGCTTTAAGAATAGACTAGATTTAAGCATATTTATAGATCTAAGAGAAGAATCTGGTAAAGAGTAAGGAATTGAAGGTGCAGGGTATAGAGACAATTCATAGAGCAATGAACAAGAAAGGGCAAGAGATTATAAGAATATGAACAGAAATATCAGCTCTAAATGAAAAAGACGTATATTTCCCAAAGCAGAGAGGAGCAAAGTTGGAAGCAGCAATTCCAAGTCAGAGAAATGAAACAAAACTCAGGTTAAATGTTTTTCATTTTCTCTGAACTGTGGACAGTGATGTTATTTACCACTAGTGAAGAGGGTAAGTGTGGATTTAAGGATGCAAGAGCTTTTCAAGAGGGAACTTGGAGAAGGAAATGCTGAATATATCTTTGATGGAGAAAGCATTAAGTTCAACACTGATGGCGAAATGCTTCTGTGTGAAAGTCAGCACCTAGTTCACACTGAAGAGCATAGTCTGGTAATAGATCCTCTAGGACCCTCAAGTCATGATTCTGTATATTCCTTTGCTAAACTAAGGAGTAGTCAAGAAAGGAGGTGGACAGTATGGAAGTCACTGATACCTAAGGGTTAGGGTTTACTGATAATTGCATGTAAATAATTTAGTATGCTAGAAGAACATTTAATTATTGAATTTAATGTATTAGAGTAAAAAGATGACAAAAGCAAAAAGGAGAAAAAAAGCATGGCAGAAGAACATATCCATTTGCTATAAATGACAAATACCAGTTTTTATCTTAGTTTAATCTAAAATTTCCATAATGGCAAACTCTAATTAAATGTCAAGCTTGTCAGTAACAAAGAGATTCTGATCAAACACACAAAGTTTAAAATTTGTCAAATTTTAACAATGCTTAAGGAACTAAGATTAACGATGTTCAGGAAAAACAAGACAAGAGCTAAGCAAAATTAACAAGAATAATGGTCAAGAGTTATAAACATATTGAAACACATAGATTATAATATTTTAGCACATTTTAGAATACTGTGTTTTCTGGAAAGAGGAACAGTACCATTTAGGAGACACATTGACTGTTAGAATATGAAATTCTATTCCAACACAAATGGCAATTCTTCTATTTTATTATTCCATGGGGATGATCAAGTAGGTTAAATTTGCAGAGATGGCCCTGAAGGATGTTCCTTATTTCCATACTGAACGTTTATATGGAGAACTGGATCAATTAGATCACTATCTTGCCTTTGAGAAGTATACACAGACCTTCTTAATTGGATGTTATCAGCTACGGAATTTTAATGTATATAACATATTTTGTGTGTGTGTGTGTGTGTGTGTGTGTGAGAGAGAGAGAGAGAGAGAGAGAGAGAGAGAGAGAGAGAGAGAGAGAGAGAGAGAGAATGAATATCATTCTAGTTCAATGTATTTTTTTTGCCGTTTTTTTCTTTTTTTTTCCTGAATATGGAATCAACTCTAGTAGAGAAAGATCAAGTATCCTCTTGATATCATGAAAAGGAGAGGAGAGAGGAAAGACGGAGGAAGAAGAAAAGAAAAAGGACTGAGAACAAAGAGGTAGCAGTCAGCTCACCAAGGAATCTTTTCTTACATTCAGACTCTAAATATTCAATAAATTAAAAAAAAATATATTCTTTAGTCAGCACATTGTAATCATACAACATAATGAGGTTCAAAGTGATAGGAACATACATGCACACAGCACTTGATGTGTTTCCCTCCAGATCCAACCCTACTCCCTCCCTTTCCCCGTATATGATATTGAGATTGGCGCTGATCATCTTAAGAGGCTTTGCAGTGAATAAAGAAGGATGACACGTAGATCTGCCTTCAGGATCTAGGTGCCTGATCCCCAGTTCCAGGAGCATTGCCTACTATTGTTTCACAGCACAAACCTGGGCGAAACTTCCTCGTGAAGGTTCCATCCACATCCACTGCCTTCCTGGAGCACTCAGCATTGACTGTAATCAGGAATATCCCTGAAGGGCCCAGGGCCTCCTATTACCCCACTTTTTCATGTGGCTGCTGCACAGCAGTTCAACTTCTCCCCTGTCCTTTACTGCTTTCCTCCTTCTCTACACTAGTTGTTCTCAAAAGCATTGTCCAGTAAACCTCCCGCAGGGATGGAAACTTCAGAGTCAGCTTCCCAACCTAAGGCAGATTTGATATGATTGGATTTCCTTTGGACCCAGTAAAAGGAGAGGGAGCTTTCCTTTTTTTACATGATTCTGGGGCTAATAGGTACGTAGAACTGATGAAATAAGAGCCCATAGGAGGAGAGCAGCAGAAGGAAATAAGAATGGGGAAATGTGTCTTTATTTGAAGCCTCTTCTCTGTAGTAAGACTGCCTGGGTAACCATCCCAATTTTACAAATTACTGACTGTATAAAGTTAGACACATTGCTTTACCTCTCTCTTCTCATATAGAATTTGAGAATAGCAATAGTTGCTATGAAGATTAAATTAGTTGACACAACAAAATGCTGAGAACTTTGCCTCATATTTACTAAATGCTATATAAGTGTGGTGTCTGTTGCAAAAATCTGGGACAGTGTTTTGTATAATCCAGGTTCTGCAAATAGGTTCAGGCCAAATTCAACTTATCACTGAGAAGCAGATAACACCAGCCACAAAAGTGCTGCACACCATCATTATGATTATGTGAATGCATTTAAACAACATGAAATTCAGTTCAAATGCTGCTTATCCTCTCTTTTTTGTTGTTTTATCTTCTATCATATTTTGCCAAATTTAAGATAGTGAATTTATTTGTCTTTTAGCATACAATAACTAAGCAGGAAAATTAGCATGAGAAAATGCTATGCATTAACATTAGGAAGGAAAAGAATTTATATCTTGATCCTGTCATGTAATAGTTGGAAGAACTGAGGGCAGAGCAATTTTTTAACTGTTCTGGTCTTTAGTTTTTTTCAACATAAAATAATTACAAAAAACCTTTTTGACAAGGCTGAATCTACTAGAGTGACTGGAATATATTTAGTAGTAGTAGTAGTTGTAATATTTTATGATGAGTCTTTCTACTGGGACTTTCCCATGCCTTCCAAGAGTTCTTCCTGATTGCTTACTATGTATCTGGCCTGTATTTTCTAATGCCACTCATTAGCCTTTTTATAGGTTTTAATTTTTTTTAAATTTTCACAACAAAGTTATTTAACAGATCATCTCAAATTTCCATAGGAGCAAAGGGATTTTCCTAAAGTCATACAACATATATATATATGCTTGGGAAAACTTGTTTCTGTCTTTCCTGCAACCCAATCCAAAATTTCCCCAGTGGATTCATGATGAAGAATGCTATGAATTCTCTTAGTGATACACACTCAGTTTTCTCCCTCCATTTTCAGTTGTTGAGATTTTCTTTCCAAATCAAGGCGATGGCATGTCCAAAATGTAAGATTATGGATTTTTATCTCTTTATGGATCAAACAATCAATATTCTAATTTTTAGACATCTTGGTGTAGAGAAAAGAATAGCAGACTAGGATTTAGTGTCTTATTGATTTCAAAGCCAGAGAGATCATTCTCTCTCTCTTTTTTGGGAGTGGGGGCAGTGCTGGAGACTGAAACCAGGAACAGTTTACCTCTGAGCTAGATTACCAGCCCCATTGTATTTTTATTTCAAAACATGCTCTCCACTAAGTTACTACACAGTGCTGTCTTCACCTGTGATCTTCCTATTTCAGCTTCCCCAATACTGGAATAATGGGCTAAGAATGTGTCATATCTCTCTAGGCTTTAATTTATATCAATTGGGCAATGAAAAAAAAATTGTTTACATAATCGAAGAATTCTTCCCTTTCAAGGATAAGGGTTTATTCTATATTTATACTTCTCTCTAAACCCTGGTAGGGTACACTCAATCACTAAACTCCAGGAAATTTTATTTTAATTCTCTTCTACCTAACCCCTCCGTCTACCCTTTCCCCTCTCCCTATCACAGAAAGTGGGATGTATTCTACATGTACTTTTCACTACCATGAAATACAGAGCCCAAACTTTAAAAGTATAACAGCTGTTCCTTTAGTTTAAAAAACTTAAAGAAGACCCAGCTATTGTCCTGCTAGTGTGTTATTTAAGCTATTTTTGTCTGTCTCAGCTTTCTGTAGGCAATCATCTCATGCTGAGAATGGAAGATGAATGGAAGTTGCTCTCCAAAGTCCCAATCCCTATCACCAGGAAGATGCTAACAGGATCTGAAGACCCAGAATTACCATAGATTTCTGGCCTACACACCTGATTTAATATGTATGTGCATATTCCTTAGCTTTTATTCTATCTGAATGATCTCTCTGGTAACTTGTAAAGCTTCCATACTGTTGGAAAGGCAGAATGGTTGTCTTCTTGGTCTGACCAAATTGTAAATAAATTCATCTTTCTT
This sequence comes from Graphiurus murinus, assembly GCA_004027655.1. Classification (NCBI taxonomy): domain Eukaryota; kingdom Metazoa; phylum Chordata; class Mammalia; order Rodentia; family Gliridae; genus Graphiurus; species Graphiurus murinus. The sequence continues at coordinate 23,052 of PVLC010010719.1, read as the reverse complement.
TTTAAACTGTTTTTCTCTTACTCTGAATGTGAGCAGAGTCCATTCTGCTGGGATCCTAATGCCAAGCGTCTGACCTGGGGCCATGGTAACAAAATTAGTACTTAACATCCATTAGTCATAGATTATAGCTTTTATTTTTAATTTGTAGAAGGAGAATTGGCAGATTCATATCTGCTTATAAATCTTTATTTTGCATAAAATAACTTTTAATTAAAAATTAATAATACTTTCAAACAGGTTGTTAAATCTCTTTCAAGTCATGAGGCAACTGTTATTAAAGCAAGAGAAGGAATACATAAGTGGAAAATTGAAGAGAATGTTTACATGGTTTTATATCAAGTTTAACAAAAATACCCTTTTGATGACAAACCTTCACCTTCTGGAATTATCAGCACTTTATTTTCAAGTACTGAGTTATCCTTGGCAATCTACAAAGAATCTGTGTCCATTGACAAAAAAAATTGTTGAAGGAGTTTGTTTTGTTTTTGTTTTTTGGTATTGGGAATTGAACCCAGCGATATTCTTTGAGTTACATTCCTAGCCTTTTTTAATTTGTTGCCTATTTTGAAACAGGGTCTCACTAAGTTGCTGAGCTGGCTTCCTACCTGTGATTCTCCTTTTTCAACTTGCCAAGTGTTAGAATTACAGGCACCTGGCTCTAATCACAGGCACCTGGCTCGAGTAGGTTTTTATTTGACCTTGATCTATTTTATTCCTATTACTAAAAGATTTTCTCTGATAAAAGTAGCCATCAAGATCCCTTGTTAAGTGTTCTTACTATAAACAAAGCAAAAACAAGGGACAGAAGGAAATAATAGGAGGTTTTAGATGTGTCATAGCTTGATCTTGATGGTAGCATCATGGGTGTTGGCATATGATCAAGCTCCTAACATTCTACACATTAAATACGGACAGTTGTTTGCATATTAAATATACCTAAAGCTGTTAAAAATAAAATCAAAGTAAATGTAAAACGTACATGCATAAATATATATAATCTATCTATCATCTACCATCTATCTATTGGCATGTGTGTTGCATGTATATAAAAACCAAAAATCTGTACTCTTGATTTTTTCCCCAGGGAATGACATTAACTCTTTAAGTACAAACCAAAACAACTTAATTTTAACAATCTATACAGTTAAGCACTTAAATATATAAGACATCGGTTAAAAATTTCAGTGAAGAGAAAATACTGATAGTTCATTATGCTTTTTCAATTTTTTTGTTTGCTATTTTAAGTCTTTTGATTTTTCCATATGAATTTTAGAATCAGTTTTTCGATTTCTACAGAAAAAGTCTACTAGGAATTCTATTAGAATTGTGTTGAATCTCTAGATCAGTTTGAGATAAATTGATACACTAATAATAAGACACTTCTTTCTCTCTCTCTTCTATTTCCCCTTCTCTCTTTAGTTTTCAGTAGCTAGCAATAGTAATTTCTCAGAAGTTTATTGGTTCCCAGCCTGCCTTTGCTGTACCACTTGACTTTTCTTCCTTTCCCTAAGAGTCCACTGTGATTCAAGGCTGAATCCTCAGAGTGAGAGTCTTGGGAGGTGGTGAACCTTTGGGAGGCGGGGCTTAGTGGGAGGTCTTTAGGTCACTGTAGGTGTGAAGGATTTCTCCTATGGCCCCTTTGGTATTTCTTCTAAGGGAGCTGTTGTAAAAGAAGCAAGGCTTCCCCATGTCTATCATCTTTCTTTCTACTCTGGTTTGACATGTTAGACCTTGCTGAAACATGTACCTGGCCATTTACTGTCATCCTCCATCCTCACCAGAGACAAAGTAAATAGGGACTGCTAGATCTTGAAAGTTGAAGCCACAAAATTGTGAGCAAAACAAATCTCTTCTTCATAAGTAGTCTGTGTCATGTATTTTGTTATAGTGATGCAAGGTAGACTAATATACTCTCCATTCATTTAGATATTCCTTAGTGTCTCTCAGCAATGCCATATGGTTGCCATTGTAGATATTCTGCATGTATTTTGTTGTGTTTGTCCTTAAACATTCAGTTTGTATATTATTGTTTATAATATTGTTTAATTTCAATTTCTAATTTTCTTTTACTACTACCAAGTAGAAATAGTGATTTTTGTGTATTAATCCTATATTCTGTAAACGTGCTGAACTCACTTATTAGTTCCAGAACCTCTTATAGATTCTATTAGTCTTTATCCATAAATTATCATTGTGCATTGATAATAATAATTTTGCTTATTTTTTTCTAATTTGAATTCCACTTATTTTTCTTTCTTTATTGGAAAGGCTAGAATTTTCCATATAATATTGAACAGAAGTTGTGAGAGCGAAGAAACTGTGTCTGATATTAGAGGAAAAGTAGTTAGTCATTCTCTTACTATCATTAGCTATAGATTATGGTTAGAGGCTTATTATCAGATTAAGATTGAGAAAGTCCTATTTGTATTTTGCTAAGTTTTCAAATAGGAATTAATGTTAGATTTTGTTAAAAATCTTCTGTACCTATTCATATAATATACTTTTTTTTTCTATTTGGTGATGCGATAAATGATTCCAATTAATTTATAAGTGTTAAGTCCACCCTGCTTTCTGGATAAACTCCACTTGGTTATAGTGAAACATTGATCATACACATTGATTTGATTGTTACAAAATTTCTTTAGCAAGCTGGGCATGGTGGCCCATGCTTGTAATTCTGGTACTTGGGAGGCTGAGACAGTAGGATCACAGGTTTGTGGCCAGCCTCATCTAGTTAGTGAGGCCCTCTGCAATGTAGTGAGACCCTGTTTCAAAATAAAGAATGAAAAATAGGATTGGGGTATAGCTCGGAGGTAGAATGTCCCTGGGTTCAGTACCCAGTAAAACACACACACACACACACACACACACACACACACACACACACACACACACGAACTTTTGAGATATAAGGTATAAGAGCTAGTGGAATGTCCTTAGGTCACTGGGGCCTGCCCTTGCAATGGGTTAGCCTCTCACTCCTCCTCTGCTTGCAGGCTCTCAACATAAGCAATTTGCTCCCTTTTGCATTCCTACTATGATGTGCCACCTCTGCCAGAGGCCCAAAGCACCAGAGCTCCCAAACTTGGACTGTAACCTCCAGAAATATGAGCCCAAACAACCCTTTTCTCTTTATAAACTAATTATTTCAAATATTTCATGCAAAGATAATACAATTTGGTGTTCTCTATAAATCAATCAAGTTTGTTTCATAGTATTTTTAAGTCTACTACATCCTTGCTGATTTTCTGCCTACTTGTTTTATCAATTATTGAAAGAGGTGTTGAAATCTTGGACTATATGTGTGAATGTATACATTTTTCCTTGAAGTTTTATTAGTGTTTGCTTGAAGTATTTTGAAGCTCTGCTATAAGGGAATAAATACTTAGAATTGTTGTTTTCTTTTGAATTGACCCTTTTATCATTGTGAAATGACAGTCTTGATAAAGTAATATTCTTTGTTCTGAAGCCTATCTTAAGTTTTTATTATAGCCCCTCTAGCTTTCTCGTGATAAATGTTATCATTCCTTTGCTTTTGTCCTACTTATAGCTATATGTTCAAACGGAATTTTTTATAGATTGCAAAAACTGGTCCTTGCTTATTTATATCCAATATGACTGTTTTTAATGTTGGTATTCATTTACATTGATATTTTTTACTATGATTTGATGTGAGCCTATTATCTTGCTATGTGTTTCTTTATGACTCATCTGTTTTTGTTGTTCATTTTTTTCTGCCATCTTTTAAAGTGTATTTTATACTATGTTTTATCTCCTTTGTTGGCTTATTATTTGTACTTCCTAGTTTTCTTCCTTAGTGGTTATATGTGGATTTCATAACTTTAACTTTTTCACAATCTGTCATCAGGTATATATTGTAGCATATCATGAAGAATATAGGAAATTTAAAATAGAATACTTTCATAGTTTCCTTCCTTAATAGGTTTTACTTCTATGTATGTTACAAGCTCTATACTACATTACCATTATTTTTATTTAAACCAAGCCATAAACTTTGAAGACAGCTTTATGTGACATAAGTGCACAATAAATATGTTGAGGGTGAAGCAATAAAAGAATAAATAGTATTTTATTTCATAATTAATATTATTTTATGCTCTTACTCATAAAATATCTCAAAAGATTTGATAGACACACTTTTGAAGATACCAAATGAAATACAAAGAAATGTTTTAGTATTCTTATTTAATTCTTTTATCTATGGTAGCTCTAGGCTATTTTTGTTTGATTTTCCTCCTCATTATGGCTCATAGTTCCTGCTTCTTTGTATTCTCTGATAAGCTTTGATTAGATGCCAGCACTGTGAACTTTATCTTGTTGGGTACTGGGGAGTTGTGTGTGTGTATATATTATATATACACATATACATATCTAGGGATGCAGTTGAGTAACATGTTAATAGTTTGTTCCTTTGGGTCTTTTAATACTTCTTTAGTGGATTCAGAGCAGCATTTAACTGAACTATAAATATTTCCCATTCCTGAGGCTAACCACTTGTGAGGATTCTAACCAATGACCATAAATTGTGATGCTACCTATTGTGGCTTTTCAACACCCAAGCTCCTGACGTATGCACTCTGAGTGCTGTTCCCTCTAATTCTTTTAGTGGATTTCCCCTGCATAGACTCATATCCTCAAATGCATGTACTGATCAGTATTCTGCTGATTATTTGAGAAGTCTCTGTAGGTCTCCAGAAATACTTCTCTGTTAAGTTCACAGTACTCTGTCCTGTGAAGATTCTCTGGCCTGTTTTCTCTGTCTCTTCTACTTGGCAAGTTGGCTTGATGTAGCCTGAATTCCTTCTCCATGAGCCATTGCCTAAAGACCTCAAGAAAGTAACCTGGGGCAACTGTAAGGCTCTTTTCAATGAGCATGTCTTGGGATGTTCTGATGTAGCATTGTCATTTAACATATACTATTCAGTAATTTGCTATTTTAAAAAACTCAAAAATAAAGCTTCCAGTTCTTTCCATGGTGGTACATGTGGAATTAACACATTTTTTGAAGTTACTGCATAATATTCCAGACTTTGAATATAATATAGTTGTTTTCCATTTTCTGATGAATATTTTTATTATTCTAATATTTCTACTGTAAACTAGGTGGAATGAATACCTACATACTACATGCTTTCTTGTTCAACTATGTGAGTATTTCTTTATGGTGGATAATAATGAGTGGCATTTGAATTTTATATAGTCAAATTTATCTTTCTGGTAGTTGTACTAATTACACTCTCCCCAAAAGTATAGGAGTACTATGGCCTCACTACTACATCTCTGATTAATATAATAAAAGATTAAAGCTTCAGTTAAATTTATACATAAAATCTCATTTGTATTTCCTCTCCACTGAAATATATGTCCACACATTGATCCATTTCTAATTGAGATATTCGGTTTCTTATTGTTTTCAAAAAGATATGTATATAGAGACACAGATCACTTCACAACAGAGATATGCTCTGAGAAATGTGTTAGGCAATTTCACCTCTGTGCAAACATGTCAGTATCCTTACACAAAACTAGATGGCATAGATCACTCCCTTGATATTCAACATGTTCTCTTGATGCAATCAGGAATGCAGTAAACATAACATGTCTGAGGCTGTTGAGAGCATAACACACCATACTGTTTTATAATAAACTTTCCCTTATAAGTAGGAATACACTCTAAAATAATGATTTAAGAAAATCAGTCATGGTGATGCATATCCCAGTATGTGGGAGGATGAGACAGTTGGATTGAGGTTCAAGGACAGCCTCAGCAATATAAGGAGAACCTCAGCAACTTAGTGAGACCCTGTTTCAAAATAAAAAATGAAAGTGGTTGGGGTATAGCTTGGAGGTAGAATGCCCCAAATTCAACCCCCAGTACCGATAAATAAATAAATAAATAATAAAAACATAGTATATTAAATAAAAAATCAGTAACATAGTCATTTATTATCAAATACTTGTACTGTATATAATTGTATGTACTAAAGTTCCATATGGCTGTCAATAAAATAGGTTTATTTACATCAGTATCCTGATAAATAAATATGTAATGTGCTGTTCTATGGCAACGTGATTGCTATGATGTCACCAGGAGATAGAATTTTTTCAGTTTAATTATAATCTTATGTGAACACTGTCATATATGTGGTCTGTTGTTGATTGGAATGCTGTTATATACTGCAAGACTATAGAAATGTATACATACATACATATGCATGCACATATAGATATAAAATAATTATAAAATATACTTTATATATTTCTATTTCTATATGTGTATGAGAGAAAACTGAGAAGTACGGTACATATTTTCTTTCAGAGTTTCACTTTTTGTTTCTGCTATAAAACAATTTTACTTGCTGTAATTTTATAAAAATATATGAAGATATTTTCTTCTACTATGTTTTTGTTTTGAGTTTATATGTTTCTGTTTTGGATACACCATACTCTATTTTTGTGAAAGGTGTGAGCTGAACGCCTAAATTTTTTTTCTTTCAAATATAGACGACTGCCTCTATAGAATTAATATAATAACTTTTCTTCACTGATGTGAAAAGTCTATTTTATTTACTCAGCCTCCCCATAGACCCTGCCATAGCTTTTGAAGGTTTTCATTTCTGTTCTTTCAGTGATACAAATTGAGGTACTGTAAGGTCACCTCAGTTGACAGTACCTTCCTTTTTTTATGTGAAGAAACTGAGGCTCAGATTTTTACCGAGGTCCAAGAAGCACTCAAGAAATCCAGCAGGAAAACCCCGCCCCGTTGTGGCCTTCAAATCCTGTGCTCTTTACCTCACCCAGTATCATATCCAGATTGTTTCTCTCAATCTTTTGACTCAGTGAAATTTGTGAACAGCCTCAAGATAAAGACAGACTGGTTCTACTTTCCCTACTAAAAAATAACTAATCTAAGTGAACTTTTGCGCTCAGCTTATTCCATACTTGACAAGATGTTAAAAACTCCACCTTTCCTGTTTTTAGATTCCACTCTTGGGTTTTTAGGACACAGGACAGAGGCACAAACCAGTTTGCTTAATTCTTAGTCATGTACATACAAATTAAATAATTTTTATCCATGGACTTATTTCATGCACATGGTGAATTTCTTTTTCTTTTTCTTTTTTTTTTTCTATGAAGGTCCATAGATCTTGAAGGATACAGCTGGACAAAGTGAGAAAGAAGAATGAGACCATTTAACTGCCTCTGCAGAACACAGTCCCAGGAGCTTTTTATCTTTAATGAAAGTGCACCTGTAAATGATTGTGGAGCACCATCCATTTTCACACATATGTGACCGATGAGTAAGTGAGATGCAGGTTCATTAAAAAGAAAAGCAAAGCAATTATAAGGAGGGAGACACAAAGATCAACACCCATTATCAGCCAAAGGAAATGGTGTGCTAAAAGAACTATTTGCTTTTCAACTAGTTTCAATCTTCTGCAGGCTATGAAATGATAACCCCTGCTTATTTTTTTTTCCCCAGTAAATGTCAGCTATGTCATTTCTGTTTACAGATGAGTGGGTTTCAATCTTGAAATGTTTATTTTCTACCTCTATTATAGAAAGAAAAAGGTTTTCTTAGCTTGCCTCTGGGAAAGCAATATTGTCTGCATTTGTATTCTGAACTAGACTAAGGGAATAAAGGTTGAAACAGGGAAATTACTCTGTGTGTCTGATTGGATTGCAGCTTTGGAAGATCTTAAAGGGAGCTTCACACTATTAAAATGGAGAGAGGGAGGGAGGGAAAGAGAGAGAGAGAGAGAGAGAGAGATCACAAAGTTTTCTACTGTGCGATAAAGGTAACATACATGATGTAAAATGCACAGATGAACTGTTTGCAGCATTGCTTGGTTGTCTTTTTTTTTTTTCTTCTTTTTTTTTATCTCAACTACTGTACTACTATATTAAATTGACTATCCTCCTTTGGAACCAGATATGGAAATACTTATTGTTGTTCATTTTTGGACCCAGATTTTTAAAGTCTACTTAATAAATATCCATTACAAGCTGGTTGTGGTGGCCTACACTTGTAAGCCCAGTATTTGGGAGGCTGAGACTGGAAGATTCGGGTTCTCAGCAAGACTCAGCTACTTAGTGAGACCTTCTGCAGCTTAGTGAGACCCTGTTTCAAAATAAAGGATAAAAATAGGACTAGAGGTGTAGCTCAGAAGTAGAATGCCCCTGGGTTCAATCCTCAATACTGCAAAAATTAATTAATTAATTAGTTAATTAATTAATATCCACTAGTATATACCTGAATTTTAAAGAAAAAAGAGACTGTAATTATATTACTGCAATGTATTTCACTACTGCAAAGACAGTTTTCCATTCTTAAATGGTAGCATAAGACACAAGCTAATAATTGCAACTATACAGACAGGTATCTTGATATTATTAAAAGTAGAACTCTGGCAAATAAATGAACTCAACCTGAATTTTCTTAGCTCAACCTGTGGATAAACACTATCACTTTTGTTAGCATCTAGGCAGATTATTTCCTTATATGTCTTTTTGGACTTTAGATAATAATATGAACTGTGTGTTTGCAGAAGGAAACAATTTTAATAGTTTATGTTCTTCATTAGTAACCCATGTTCACATTTAAATGTTTTTGAACTACCAAGGAAAGAAAAATAATTCATGATACAACCTTTTAGAAATAAGTGCTAGGAATGTTGTGATGAAATTCCTTTAAGCCTATATCTTAGATTTTTGGGGCTTCTTGATATGATAGTCAGGATAACCTATGCACAATGAACATCTTGCACATTTTTACTTTGGTTTATGATATAAATATTCATATGTCAATATAATTTTTGTGAACTCAAAAGTATTTTTTTAAGAAATAAATAAGCATATAACATTTTTTGATGATATTGTAGTTTCTTTTAGTTTTCAATAACTCTACAATAATTTGCTTAACCTTTTATCATGAATGTTTAATATTAAAAGCATGTTTTTAAATTATAAAAAATGGTACAATATGTTTTCTCCATGAAAATTTCACAGACAAATTTTGAGGAATAAAATTACCAAATAGGAAAGCATTGGCATTGTTAAGGTAAAGAATGAAAATTTATTTCTTTTAAATTTTCCATAAGCACTTGTGGTATCCACTGAGGCCTTGATCCTGTGACAAGATGAAGTGGATGAGTCTCCAGATGAATCTTGAGATCTCCTGTAACACATATTCAGAATCCTGCTGCAGAAAGAGAGCAATAGGAGAGTTGATACTTTGACTTTTCAAAGTAATTGGGGAAAAAAAGATAGTGAACACAGTCCTGAAAACAAAAACTTAGTTTTGAAGAGTCATGCTTTCTCAAAGAAAAAAATCTATAACAAATCCAAAACTCACAGACTAGAACAATAATGTGCACTTTTCACATATGGTACACAAACTGTACAGGCATATGTGCAGGCAGGGTTTAGCAGGTTTATCATCTCTCTCTCTCTCTCTCTCCAACACACACACACACACACACACACACACACACACACACACACACACGTAAACACTTTCTTACTTGGTGTGTGTGTGTGTGTGTGTGTGTTACTGGTAATGGAACCCAGGATCATTCTACCTACCTCTAGTTACACCCCATTTTATTCTTTTATTTTGAAACAAGGTTTCACTAAGTTGCTGAGGCTGGCCATGAACCTGCAACCCTCCTGTCTCAACCTCCTAAATACTGGGATTACGAGCGTGGGCCACCATACCCGGCTATGCAAACACTTAGAGTAGAAGACATGTGATATGAAACCCCTTTTAATAATCAGTGGTAATTAATCAGTACCTATTTTTAAGTCTAATAGTATTGTTTGACATGAGTTACCCATATCAAGAAAGTACTCCAAAGTTGCAGAATTAATAATTAATTTTATAAGAAATTTACATGAGCATTTCTCCCCCTGAATTGCTAGAGACAGGGGCAGTATTTTCATTTGTGTTCTATAATCCTGTTACATTGTGAATGCTCACCAGCAGAAAATTATAATTGTCAGAATGAAAATCTTCTTTTTATAGTGATGTGGTGGCTTAAAAACAGTGCTAATATCCATGAGATTTCTCATAGTTCTAAATATAACTCCATTTGTTTTATTCAAAGTGAGATTTTTATATGTCTCTATACAATTTAGTTTCTCTTTTAAACCACATAAGTAAGATTAAACAAATTATTTTATTTTAATTATTCAAGTATTTAAAAAATTAAGGCTTCAGTGCAATCATGTATTAAGGAATTAGATATGTCATCCTGAAGATTCTTTTTGGCAAACTATTATAGTGATTACTTATTAAAATTTTTCTTTAGAAAGAATTTTCATTTGATAATAAAATAATTAAAAGTCTAAACAACTCATGTATTGAACCATTATTTATTGATCATAATTATTTGAACTCTGATAAGAATACCATGGTGATAGTGAACAGAAGTTGGAATATTTACATCTTCACTTAGAAAGTTTTCCAGGAAGCTCCATCTGTCTGTTATCACAAATGGACTCTGCAAAATCTTTTTGAGGTGTCTTCACTGTGAATAGTTAGAATATAAGCAGTTTTGACAACCAATATGTCCCAAACTAAAAATCTGAGTTCTCTTTGCCACCAAATCTGCTTCTTTTTCATTGTCCCCCTCTGTTGGTGAGAGCTGGCACTTTGCACTGGGTAACGCCTGCCTGCAACTTGCTAGGCATGCCTGGCATCTCTGTTTTTCCTTCCTCCCCACAGCCAAATGTGGGTCTTATGACTCTTCCTTTCCATAGAGCATTCACATCCATCATTTCTCTACATCCTCCAAACCATTCTGCTTGATCAGGCCATCTGCACCACTGCAAGCCTCCTGCAGCCAATATTGATTTTCCTCTCTTCCATTTGTGAAATGCAACCACAGCTGTTTCTGTAATGTGCAAACATGATCATATCTTCCTGTGTACAACCTTTTGGCAACGATAATTATTACTCTGAACCTAATGCTCAAAGTTCTTGACCTGGCTTAGAAAATGTTTGGTAATCAAACATTTTGCACTGAATTCAGCCTCATCTCTGGTGTTTCATGCCACCACCAATTACAGCCCACTCCTTCCCATGCACCAGCCTCACCCAGCTCTTCCAGCTCTTCTAAACTTCTTTCAACTTTGATACTTATGCAAACTTTCACTGTCACTAGGCATTTGCACATGATTTTACCTGTCAGAAAAACTCTTGGTCCTGCCAGGAAAATTCTTATTCCTCATCTTTGACTACTTGATTTTCATTCATCTTTTAAGTTGGTATATTTCAAACACTTTTTTGGTTTTGACTCACCTTAAGATATACATTTTGCATCAAAACTCAGATCTTTTTCCTCTCATTCACACGTCCACAAAGTAGAAAAGAAAAGTTTCTTGAAATAATACACCTTTTACGTGCAATGTAATCTCATAGTTTCTATTTTTCTACTGTATTCAATTTACTAAATTGATTTTATAAACTACGATTTGAAAAAGTGACTTAAATGTAATTTCCTCTGGGAAGTCTTCCTTGACCCCTTTTAAACTAGCTTAAGGCTCCAGTGCTGATTCCATTGCAACTCAACTGCCCTGGGTCAGGTTCCTAAACACATTTTGAGTTATGATTTATTTACTTTTCTGCCTTCTTCAAAGACTGAAAGTGCAGAGAGACAGGTGTAGTGTCTCCCTTGCTCCCATCACACTTTTTATATTGAGTACAATTCCTGTGATGCTTAAAAATCCTAAAGTTGAAGCCCAGTTCGTGACACATGCCTGTAATTGCTGTACTTGGGAGGCTAAGTCAGGAGGTGAGCATGTTTTAAGGCCAGCCTCGGCAATTTAGTGAGACCCTGTTTCATAATAAAATGAGAATGAATGAATAGATAAATAATGCAAAAAAGGCTAGGGGTATAGCATGAAGGTGGAATACTCCTGGATTCCAACTCCAGCATGGCATGTGTTGAATGATTCAATAAGTTAACAAGTAATTTAGTAAGTTAATAAGTGAAATTCTGATCCATTTAAATTAATAATAAGTAAATTTGTTAGTGCATTTTGTTTAAACTCTGTAAGAAATCATAGGGGTCTTGAATTTAAAATGTTTCTTCAAGAGAAGAAATAAGCACAAGAAAGTTTTAATGAAATAATTTTAAATGACAATAATGAAGAAAAAAGAAACTGTCCCTTTAATAAGTCTCTCTACATTGGCTATATTTCTTCTTGTTTATGCTGTTGTGTATGGATTAACAGCTACAAAATGCCAATATACACAGGGAGGATATCCTGAGGGCAATAGATTATCTCTAGCTATTGTTTCAATGAAATGTGTCCCAAGGGAACTAAGACATGAACTTTATCATTTGAAAGCTAAAACAATTAGTCTTTCTTTTTTGGTACAAACATTTCCAAAATGCTGCATTCCAAACTGATGAGTCAGAGGGCATCCTATGTTAGCCTAACATTAATTCTGAGCCTGAGAAGAAATAGGGCTCTCTGCTCAGGACATGGTGCTCATTCTATATTTTGATATAACTTGCCAAGATTTTTAACACACATTTGCAAACTAGATTTTAGCTATTTATAACTCTAAAATTTTAATAGTGAATTGACTAGGATGACAAAAAAAAAAAAAAAAAAAAAAAAAAGTGGGACATGTCCTCAGTTGTTTTGGGGGATATCATGTTTAGAAAAAGCAAATTCTGTATTTTCATTACTTCAAACACTAATTAGTGGGAAATTCAATCCATATGTTCCCAATTGATATATCACTAAAATATTGTTGTAAAGGGACTTTACAAACATCTGTTTCCTCTCCCAATAATATAGTGAGTCTTTAAATAGCCTATTTTTTAGATCAAGATTTTTGCCAAACACCAAGTGCATGGGCAGATGACTCAGTTCATTAAAATGGGTACAGTTATACATTATTATATTTCTTTAAACCACCATGCAACATATAGGTGCTATTAATACAAACACTTATTTATTTAAAGGAATAATTCATTTAAAAGGACCAATTCATATGGAAAACCTTAGGCTAAATAAACAATATTCTTTACTCTCAGCTAAGTAATTAGAATCTCATCTTCCTATTGTAACAGTTAGGATAATCTATGTTTCAAAAAATGAAAACTTTACCAAAACTTGCTTAAGTAAGAAGAAATGCATTGTCTTACTTAACAGAAATCCAGAGATAAGTTGGGTGATAGGTTGTTTGATTCGATTCCGTGTTGGTGTAAAACGCAAGGTTTCTTTATCTCTCAGATCTGCTATCTTCCTTTCTCAGGCTGATTAACAAGATGGCTGTAGCCATTCCTTCTATGGAAAGAAGAGACATGTGCATTATTTTGGGCAATGAAGACAATTTTTCTAAACATCTCCTTCATCCCAGCAAATTTCATCAAATCGTATTGGTAGAAGTTAGTTGGCTTGTTCTGCTGTGAACTCAGAGCTGGCAAGGGAAAGGACCTTTAGACAAAAGTCTTATACTTTGGTTGGAAATGTAGAAGGCTTTTTCTAAGACTCATGGATGATTGCTGAAGTGAATGAAAGTCATGAAGGTTTCAAGTAGTCAACACTGATTACATAAGACTTTTTTTTTTTTTTTTTTTTGCGATACTGGGGATTGAACTCAGGGACATTCTACCTCCGAGCAATACCCCCAGCCCTATTTTTTATTCTTTATTTTGAAACCGAGTCTCACTAAGTTGCAGAGTGCCTCACTAGGTAGTGGAGGATGACAGGCCTGATTCCATTTTCCTTGGCAGAAATGAAAATTGAAAATAGAAAATGGTCATGTGGTTTTCCATTGTGTTAGTGTGTTCTTCCTGTCCTATTAGAGGTTTTAGAATATTCCAAATGTTATATGGACAACAGTATGTTTCTTTAAAGAGAAATATGAGCTTCTTCCACATCATTCATTAGTCCCTTAATGGAAATGATAATGCATAAAAATGGGGAAAAAACAGATCTTTAAAAATAGAATGGCCACTTATCTGTAAAATGTAAAATGTGATCAAATGATTTCTGCTATTTTTCAGGTATAAAAATTGATAATTCTCTCCAAGTAAATCTATTTAAAAGCAGAAAAGAATATTGTGTGTTTTTATTTCCACCGCTTTTATTCTATCTAGAAAAGCTTTCAAGCCAATTTTGAAATTTCTTTTACTAGATGATTCATGCTTTACATTTAAAAGAAATGGATGTTAGCCCAGTTGGATTTAGTGAGTTAAAATTTTCCCGTAAGAAATGGGAAAAATAGCTGCTATTTTCAAATTTATAACATTTTCCCCAGTTTCCAAAAGAACCAAGTATAAATAAAAGTTATATCTGATCATCATACTTATAATGACATAGAGAAAAAGAATGTTTAACACATAATTAACCTCTATTGTAATTTGAAATAAAAAATTAAAGGTGTAGTAAGTGAAAATTACTATCTATATCTATAACCACCTTGTTCCTGTGTGTGTGTGTGTGTGTGTGTATGTGTGTGTGTGCATACACATATGTTTATGCACATACTCGTGTGTGATTTTTTTAAACAGGACTTTAGAAAAGTAATTATAAACTTTCATTTTTTACTTACATTTTAGTTCTTTGATTCTTTACTGTAGACTAATTACCATTCATCCTGTCTTAAGTAATGGTAATTTCAAGAGAAAATGACTAAGATATTTTAGGAACTTGCCAGAAGTACATACAAGGTGTCTGGTCTCCAACAGGATTTTCAGTTTACTGTTGCAATGGATTGTATAAACACTGAAAATAAAGAGAACACAGGTATTTTGCCTGGGGTGCTTTTCTTCTCCCTCTTGCTTCACCACACTTAATATGTCTCTTCCTGAAGGTTTGCTCTTTATGTTGTAGTTTGGATCTTAATTGTTCTCCAAAATCCCATTTGGTAAAGGCATGGTGGTCAGCCTCTGGTGCTGCTGGGGGAGGGGGTGGAGCTTTAAGAGGTGGGGATTAGTGAGAGGACATTAGTTCATTGGAGACATGTCCTGGAGTCCATGAGGTGAGTAGGTTTTACTCTACCACATTCTCCCTGCTTGGACACGGGCTTGGCAGCAATAAAGCTGTGTCCATGGCTTGCAAGGTCTGAGCCAAGGCCAACATTTCCTCTTTTTAAGTGGTGGATCTCAAGTACTTTGTCACTAGGAAAGGTGATTGACACACTTGATAAGTGGCACTTCCCCTGACAAAATAACTTGCAGAAGACATTGACCCTCTCTTCCAGGCACTTGCTACTTTTCTTATTTAAATCAGAGTAATGTTTCACCCATTAAACTGTAAACATTCTAGACAGCTACTGTGTCTTCTGGCCTTACAGCTTAATGTGAAATGAGTGTCTTTTTCTTTTCATTTTTAATAAAACAATGCAAGAATGAATAAAAAATTTAGTTTTTAACATTCATTGTGTGTTTGTGCTATTCTTCACAGAAGTCATCTTTTTTATGCTTTTATTGGTTCATTATAGTCTCACATTATAATGTAGTTCAGAGTGATAGTGACATACAGGCACACAGACCTTGGTGAGTTTCCCTCTTGCTCTCTCTCCACTCCCTCCCCTTCCCCAAACGTAATACTGAGATTGGCATTATCTTACATATGTACATAACACCAGTGGAAGTGCCTCCTTTGTTAATTCTCCCTCCCTCTACCACTACCATGCTGTTAATTCAGTTTCTGAATTATCTGATTAATTTTCTGTCTCCTGACCTCCCTACTCTGGCTTGCTTCATTTCCCATCTAAACAAGTATAGGCTGTCTGGATTCTATTTCTCCTTTCTTCTTGATCCTTTTTATTTTTATTATTATTTCTTGTTCTTCTTAATGATGCTGAAGTTATTTTTCTTATATATGTATATGTATTGACTCAATACTTTCTTCTGCTCTACCCAGAATACAACATAAAGCCCATACTTGGAATGGTTTAAAAAGAAAACATAATTTACATATTTTTTCACCCTCAACTTCCCTGAAATTTTATATTCTACATTTTAGCCATATTCCACCTTTCATTCATTCCCACAGGCTCTTTTCTCTGCAGGAACTGTTCTTCCATCCTTAACCCTGTTCACATTACAAATTCCTCATTCTTTAATGCTCAACTTACTATTATTTCCTCATCAGACAGTTCTTTCAAGCAGCAAATAATAGAAACAAACAAACATTTTTGAAAAGCTACAAGTCAGATGATATGGGTTTTGATTTCAGGTTCTGTACCTAAGTGACTGAATATTAGAAGGTTCTTTCTACTCTGAAACTCAGATTCTTCCTATGTAAAATGGACTTTAAAAGCAAAATCACTGTTAAAACTAAATAAGTGTTAATATTACTCTCATTCTTAGATGTGCTCCAATGATAACAAATTGATTCCTTCCTTATCTAAGGCTTTTTACTTAATATATGTAATTTGTTGTTCTTATAATAGTGTTTCATAGTCAGTTATTGGTTTTTCTTTATTCATTTGATAGATTGTGAGAAAGGTTTCTATCTCATACTTGTTCTTTTCATTCTATGGGATACATTGCAGGTACATAGTAAATTCTTATGCAATTAAATATTAACATACTAAACAGTTTCTCTAATCAAAGCAGAACATATTAGTATATGCTACAATGAAAGTAGTAAAAATATTTTATAGGTACAGCCTGAATTTACTTATATTTGGATTGTATTAGCAAGTATGTTTTTATAAATTCCAACCACTTTTCATGAGCTACAAAGAATTAGTACACTAAATATTGTTTATGGGTTTTTCAAATATCAAGTATAAAGCCTTACAAAGCTATTAAAAACTATATTACAACATTAACCCATATATTGTTTTTCAGAAAGAAAACCCTCAAATGATATTCTACAATATTTGTTTTTTATTTTATAAAGTGGCATATTGCTTGACTTTATAATTAATACAGCTTAAAATCATCTCTTACAAAATGTAATATACATTTTAAATTATAAACAAGAGTGCCCTGAGGATTCTCTGTGCTCCAACAAAGTAAAATTATGAGAAGAGCAATAACTATGATTGTTCCTCAAATTAGAAAGAGCAAAAATATTGCAAACCTTAAGAAATGGCATTGGAAATGATTGCTTCTTTTTCCATTTAGACCTTCAGGGTGCAAATCAAATTCAGAAACTAGACTAATTTTACAGTGGTCATAATCTATTATTTTAACTGCTGATGACTGGATTTGGCTGAACATGTAAGTCATATTGAATATAACAATAACAATAATAAATGTTTCTCTCTGAACCAAAGTTGTGTTCATTATTGAATAGTGCTCTAAATTATAATCCTGATGATCTCCTCTGTTTATACTTCTATAACATAAATTATTCTCTCTGACTTTTGTTTGGACATCAAGACTAATTAGGGTCAGTTGCAACACACACACACACACACACACATATTATCTATTGCCAGATTATATTGGAGAATTCCCAAACTAATCAGAACTGTAGTTCTCTCCTATGGGCTGGGACTATGAACGTGGAAGCCAGGTCGTGCATAGAAAAAAGCAAAATGAAATAACACAGGATTTATGACAAATGTCAAATTTTTAATTTCAACTTCTTCGTAGTTCTGATTGTTTGCTGCCTGTGGATTCCATTAGGCATCCTTTGTCCTTATCATAACTCTCCTATATTACTTAATCCTAATCAGGCTGGTTTCTGTTACTTGCATCTATAACTTTCTAACTACTACAGTATTTATGTTCTTTTTTTAAAGAATTACAGATAATCTATTTAATATAGTTTCATCAGTACTTTGCATACAGTAGATGTTCCTACAATTAGAACTGCCCATATTTTAGAATGCCTATCATATCACTGTAAAACTGTCCTGCAAAAAATAAATAAATAAATAAATAAAACTATACAAGAGTACTGTCTGGGTGTCTACACTAAAATTTCCAGAAGTAAAGACACTGCTGGTTGCTAGAGATTTCATGATACCTTAAAGTTGGCATTGAAGCCAGGCGTGGTTTCACACACCTTTGATCCTAGTACTTGGGAGGGTGAGACAAGAGAATCACAGGTTTGAAGCAGCCTCAGCAACTAGTGAGACTCTTTCTAAGAAACCCTGTTTCAAATAAATAAATAAATAAATAAATAAATAAATAAATAAATAAATAAATAAACAAATAAATAAAAGGCTAGAGGTGTATCTCAGAGGTAGAATGCCCCAGGGTTTAATCTCCAGTACAAAAAAAATAAAAAAAATTTAGTTTTCCTCAAAAGTCCTTCTCTTACATGACTTCTTTTCTTCTTTCTCTTATGCTATCGTTAAGGACTTTTTTAAAGTGAAAATGATCATTGTTTTATTTTTTAAATTTCCCTTTGCAGTGTGCAAACTAGACTACATACCCTTCGTAAGCCTAGTTTTCCGCAATAAGACAGTAAAGATCATGAGTATGGTGATGCTCCAAGAAGTGCCTCATGCCTCTGAAACCAAAAATAATTACAGGCCCTCAAAGAATAGAGTACAAAAGCAAAAGTGTCACCACACATGACATCCAAAAATTATTAAAATGTGATTTAGTTAAGATTTTCTTAGGAATCTACTATAGGGAAGATGTTCTCTTAGAAAATATATAGCTTTAGAGAATAATATTAAGGACATTTGAGAACATCAAATAGGAAGCAAGATGATAAAAATGACTAGAATACAGTGTAACAATTTTAAAATATATCTGTAGATAATGTCATAAGAGTACAGAAAAAAATTAATTTGTGACTGTCAGTAGTAAATTTATTTTTAGATGAAGTGTTATACTTTGCTTTCTTACTATTTGCAAATTGAATTTATATTGTCTGATCTCTAAGATTCCTGCTTGCTTAAATAAAGTGATACTTTCAGCATATGCTGGATACCATCAATGGAAAAAGTCATCTCAGTTAATAAGAATTTAATATGAATGCACAGGGGTTTACTGATTTTTAAAAATAAATACCTTAGAAAGGCATTTGTCTCACTAAACTACATACCTAGATGATTTTGATAAAAATACCAATAACTTCTTAAAAAATGAAAATTGAGGAGAGAAACAACAAATCAGAGCAAGAGGTGGCAAGCAAACAATAAGAAAAAGAAACACTATCCTTGGTTATCCTCCAAATATTGAGGATGATATTGATGGCTCACATGAAACAAGAAGTCAGCATATCCTCTTCATCAAGAGAATTGTGATCCTAGAAGACTATAAGATTCAGGTTGGATATTCTTTTATTATTTACATTTCAATAATCAACAAATATCAAGATTTTAATGAATATGTCATACAAGTTAGATAATTTTTAAAAAATCACTTGAAGTAGCTAGTGAATAATTTAAAATTAATTATATTTGTCATTAAAGGCTAAATGAGTGATGTGTGCATGTATGCCTCTACCTTTCTGTACCTCATTAAGATATATGATTACAATGCACCAATAAAATTTTTTTCTTAAAAAATAAAGGCTAAGATGTCTGGAAAGCAAAAGCATTGTGAATAGCAGGAGGTTTATAGTGAATAAAAACCAAATTGAAGTAAAGCTGTTAAGGCTGATTCAACCACATTCTGTGATTCTTTAAATGCCTTTTATTCCATTTAAAACTAGAGGCTGAAATACTTTTTGACTCTAATATGTTCTCAGATAAACCTCATCCACTAAACTACTCATGGTTCCTCTATAGAGAAAAATATATGCATAATCATAAATTAATTCTACTCAAGAGGAATACAAAACATCAAAATTATTAATAGTTTTTGTCCAAAATTTTGTGAGATATAAGAAACAATAATGTGACATGCTAATATAGGATCATTTTGTTAGGATCATCATACTGAGCCCAGCGTGGTGGCACATACCTGTAATCCTAGTACTTGGAAGGCTGAAACAGAAGGATTACAGGTTTGAAGACAGCCTCTGCCACATAGTGGGACTCTCAGCAAACTAGCATGACCCCGTTTCAAAGAAAAATGTAAAACTGACTGTGAGTGTAGCTTGGAGGTAGAATGCTCCTGGGTTCAATCCCCAATACCTAGACAAACAAACAAATGAAAAAATTATCGTACTGTAACTTAAATAAGAAATTTTGAGGTAACCATCAACACTGATAATTTTGTTGCTATTATATAAATGTATTCTGCCATATAAAATTCCTGGAAAAAATACAGATTGATTAGAATTAAACACATTAAAATGAGTAAAATAACTTTACTCTATTTGCTAGGTTTTAAAATTTTCCTCACATAGATTTTCGCAGAAATCATTACCTCTTATTTATATACCACCATGGATAATCCCCTAAGAGCCAAAATTTAAGAATGAAGAAATGATTTCTATGCATCCCATGAATAGTTATTCTTAAAAAAAATTCTTTTTTTTACTGGACAATGTGTCCAGTAAAAGACTGCTGGTAGGGCGAAACATTTTTAATATCTCTCATTTATCTCTTTGTCTTTATGGTATTACAAGAGGTAGCAATGGATCTGCCAGTTCATGCTCATGGAAAACACAATCCAGGGTGTCGCAACGATTTTCACACCCTGGTTTCCACTCTTGAATGTTGGTACAACCTGTGACTTGCTTCCAACTAATCAAATATGACAAAGGTGGCTAGATGTCACTCTGACAGTTACGGTCAATTATATTGCAAAGGTGGCATACTTTTTAGATATAACCATAGTCCTTAATCAGCTGACATCAAGGTCAACAAAGAGGAGATTATCTTAGATGGGCCTCACCAACCCACTGAGTTGACAGAAGGGTTCTTCTTTAAAGGAAAAGACTTCAAATGGGATTCCTCTGCTGCTGGCTTTGGAAAGGCAAGCTGCCATAAATGTTACTCAAGTAACTCAAGGAGTGACTTCTGTCAAAAACCTAAGGAAGCTTAGAAACAGGCCCTTCTGATGAGAACACTGCCCAGGTGATGCCATGAGAGTCCTGAGCAGAGGACTCAGCAAGACTGTGACCAGGCCTCTGACCCACAGGTGAACTGAACTCATGAAATTAATGTTATTTCCGCTGTTATGTGTGTGGTAATTTTTTATGCCACATACAAAACTCATACAAAGCTCTTGAGCTCTTGGAACATTCTTCTAAAAAAAAAAAAAAAAAAAATCAGATGTCCTTTTATTTCCAAAGCAATTCTAAGCTTTTCAAATGAACTATTTTAATGTTTCATCCATCTTCACTGTAATTTCCAAACAGTATATTTTTTGCTGCTAGGCAACCACTTTCCTCGGTGATTTCTGCTCAGGAATGTTTAATGTTTTTAACCTTCTTTCTGCCATGGCAGGACCTCCATGGTTTCCTTTGTCCTCCCTTCTCTTAGACCTGCTCATTTCTGAGTATTTCTCCTGCTAATCATTTCATATTCACAGCCTATTCTGCAGGCCATTTTGTTTTGATTTTCACAAGTTTTTACCATGTTAGCTTGACTCTAACAGAGATAAGATAGATAACATTATTTTCCTGCTTATTAATGTAATTGAATTTCCATCGTCAATACTAGAGAATCCTCTGGAAGGTCTATATGCTGGTCGACTCGGAGTGATGTGACTTTGACTCTTGTGCTGACTACTAGCCATATGACTGGAGAAATTGCTTAAATTTTCCGAACCATCATTAATGTATTTATTTATTTATTTATTTGGTACTGGGGGTTGACTGAAACTTCATTTAATTTTTGTTTTGAAACAGAATCTATACCCCTACCCCTTTTTTCACTTTTTATTTTGAAACAGGGTCTCCCTAAGTTGCTGAGAGTCTCACTAAATTACTGAGACTGGTCTCGAACTCACATCCTCCTGTCTCATAGTTAAAAATATTGGAATTACAGGTATGAGTCACTGTACCTGGCTAAATCACAATTTATTTTTAGTATAATGGGTATAATAATGCCTGTGTCATCTTGGTATTGTGATTAAAATTCAGAAAACATTTAGTTATGATTCACACATATTAAGAGCTTGGGATAGAGTGAACATTTCTGAGTACTTCCAATACACTAGTCACTAAGCTATGCTTTTCCTTTCACTCTCCTTCTCTCTCAAAAAGACAGCACATTTAATTACTATAGTAATTATCACAGTGTAGATGCAAGATAAACCTCCTCCTTATTCGTAGTATATAGATTTAAGAACTTGAATCTCAAAGAAGTTAAGACCTTTCCAAGGTTACATGCATAATGAAGGTCACAACCAATAAATATGTTAAACCTTTCTAATTCCATAACTCTCAAAAATGTACATCACAAATGCATAAATAAAAGGTTTCGTCTATGTCCTTCCATTATCCTGAAGATGTGCCACAGAAATAATGTTTTCAAACAATATCCAATTCTAGAAAAAAGAAAGTAATTACCTTAGAAAAAGAGCACAACCAATCATTTTGAACCCTCAGGTAACTTTAAACAGATAATAAACATAATTGGCATTATACATCCAAGCACATATATATGATCCTTTTAATTTAGAAGCAGATTAAACATATTGAGACTAATTGAGAGCATGCAATCATCTAAAGTTTATTTGCTATATTAATACATCAACATAGTTTTATATATTTATATTTAAAACTTATTGCTTTAATAAGACAATCCTGAGAAACATAAACAAGAGACAAACTGCACAAATTTAAAATTGACTATTTTATTTTTAAAGTAAGTTTTGGAAACTTGAACATAAAGTAGTACTACCATATACCCCTTAATTCCACATGCCCAAAGGTTCCCCAAGAATAGACCTCTAGATATGGCCTTCCATTGGCAGGCCTTAATAGGAGTTTCAGTCATGCTGTTAATAGACTTTAGGGAAAGCTTAGCATTCCTTATAGTCAGGAACATCTGTAGGGATTGCTCATGTTATGTGGCATTTGGCACTTACAGGCTATGTGGCATTTGGCACTTACAGGCTCTGACCTTTCTTGGTGAAATCTGACCCCTCAGACCTAGGGAAGCCGGTGGGTGGGTCAAGGAAAGGCCTATCTCCCTCCCCCGCAGCTATAAGGAGATCTGCTCCCATTGGCTCCCCCTCCCCAGCTTCA
>PVLC010010718.1:0-49491 GCA_004027655.1 Graphiurus murinus | reverse complement strand
GTACTGGGGATTGAACTCAGGGGCATTCTACCTCCGAGCTACACCCCCAGCCCTATTTTTTATTCTTTATTTTTGAAACCGAGTCTCACTAAGTTGCGGAGTGCCTCACTAGGTAGCTGAGGCTGGCCTCGAACCCGGATCCTCCGGTCTCAGCCTCCCGAATGCTGGGATTACAAGCGTGCGCCACCACGCCCGGCTTAAAAAGTCTTAGTTTAAGAACAGAACATAAGATAAGAAACTGGAAGCACAGATGTTGATCCTCAAAAGTAGATATGAAAAAACAAAGTTAATGAAAATAGAAAAGGGAGAATTCCAAGACAAAGTATCCCCAGTTTTGGAGAATCACCTGAGGCAGAGTAAGCAGAGAAATGTTGACAATGTACAAAGGAAATTTCCATCCAAACCAGCCAAGTCATAGGTGATGCCAGCCAGCATATAGCTGCTACAGATGAAATCTTTGGAAAGCAGAATAGGCTCTGCTTAGATTATTACTGGGGTTTTGCTTCTTGTGGGGGAAGGGCACTAGAGATTGAACCTAAGGACATTTCACCTCTGAGCTATACCCTCAACCATTTTTAAGTTGCTGAGGGTCTTGCTAAGTTGCTGAGGCTGACCTCGAGCCCATGATCCTCCTGCCTTAACCTCCCAAATACTGAAATAACAGTCATGTGCCACCATGCCCTGCTGAGGTTTTACTGTTTAATGATTTCATGTTCCCCTTTAACTCGAATCCTAAAGTCTACTTTGTTTAAATTCTAAAAGTTTTTTTTTATCTTTATAAAATAAATTCAAAACCCCATGTGATGATACACACAACTCTTAAACCTCACATTTCAATCACAACTAGCAAATTTTCAATAATTATCAAATATAGAATATCTAGATTTTTAAAACATAATTATTTCTATAATAGTGTGAAAAATATCACTAGAAAATATTCATTGTTTTTATGACATTTAATATTAACTGGGCATCCTATATTTTATCTAGCAACCCTAGTCATAAGTAACATTCCTCTACCCCAAACACTGTCAAACTGGGGTCAAAAACCCACCTTTTCATGAGCTGCCTTGAAAGGCTTTTGCTCTTTTCATTATTAATTTTTTTCCAGTAAAAGTACTCATTGAAGGAAAAGAAGATTACCTAGCATACATCTAGCACATGTACAGACCTAAATCAGTTTTCTTTCAACTAGTAACCAATTCAACAGTTTTTAAATGATTGAAACCAATTTCAAAACTTCTATTTAGAGTCATGGTTTACCTATGAAAAACAAAACCAATCAGAAATTCTGAGTAATTTATTTAAAAGTGATATAAACGATCATGACTTCAAATTTATAGTTTTGATTCTTGCCTTGGTTCTGCAGATATTAGGAAAAGTCATAGTATTTATTGTCAAGAGTCTTATCACAATGAAAAAATAAAAATGTCAATCCAACAGAAGTACAGTAATGAACAGTTTGATGTGCGTTTCAGAAGAGCTTCCTCTTCATACAGAGCCTCTGAGGAATGAATTAGGAATAGAGAAGTTAGGAACATGTTCTGAATTTGACTTTCAAACGAATTTTTCTTTTCCCTTAGTCCAGATGCCCCAAAGTTTCTGTGAAATTCCCTTAGAACTTGAGATAATCTGTATTTCCCTTACCTGTTCCTGAAAGTTGTGGCTTCAATGCCTGAGAATGGTTGTGTCTCAGCTCTCTCTTGGAAACCAGAACCTAAAATGTTGCCATGTTGTCAGACATGTACCCGCAAACTGAGCCAGATATAGGAGATGACTCTGAGGATCTTGGGCTGGACAAAATTGTTGGCCATTTGGTGTTGATCATTGTGCTAGGTTCATTGCACAGGTTATCTGGCAGAAATCCTGGTTTTGGAAGAAAGACATTTAAATTCTGTAAATAAATGGCTGAAATACCAGTAACTGATTGTATTAAGTCTATATCCAAAATTGCTTTGTTAGGCTTTATTATATTGCTCATTATCTTGCTGTGAAGAAAATTAAGCTTACATCTGCTTAGAGTGACAAGGTATTCTGTTCTCATGGGATTTTCCACATTTAAAGGCTATGTAAAAGGCTCCTCATAAACCCTTAGAAATATCTTTTGTGTTCTCAGGCATCCAGGTATCAGGCAGACAGTCTTTGTCTCCTTTAAACTCAGGGACAAGCACAGGACTGTATACATTACTCTTGTTCTCCATCAGAGACAAAATTTTTCATAGAACATTCAAGGGATCTAGTCTAATCCAATCTGTGTAATTTTCAGTGAAGAAAATGGAATTACAAAGATATTCAGTGAATGTCCCTGGATTATACAAACAGTAGCAGGGGTGGTAGTAGAAATGGGATAACTTGACTCCCCATTCTCTGTTACTCTCCTCTCCAAAGCAATATTGATGCAATCTCTCAACTCTTGCTTCTCTTAGCTACATTATTCTCTATTTCTTCCCTTTGATTATGATACAGGGGAAGCCACCACCTGAATTCCTGGGCTGAGACACAGGAAAGGACACGGGCCTGTCTCTTTCCACATATACCTTTTCCCTTTCTCTTATGGTATAGTAATATTATCTATGTACAGCCATTCCTTTGTTCAGTATCTACCTCTTCAGACCAGAAGTTAATAAAGGGTAGGATTGCATAGTGTGCAGCCTGGGGGCCAAAAATATTGGATAAATAAGGTTCTTCAAAATTGTAGAGCTCTAGTTTCCTGCCCTACATGGTTAAAGAACAATCCTCAGAGTCTTTAGCATGACAGCTCAGTTAAACATGGAAGCTAAAGATTAAGAAGATGAAATTAACACACATATGCTCTCTTCTGAGTGGAGGAAACATATAGAATATGACTTGTCCAAGATAGGCTGATATTGGTGCTCTTTCATAGTACTTCCTTAGAGAATTGGTTCAGTGTTTAGTTGAGGTTAAAAAGAAATTATATAAGTATATTAATTAAAATACTCTTTATCTCTCACTTTTTGATAAAATAAGGAAATAAGATATACTATCATATGACATATATACATGGATTATATTTTTAATTAACTTTTTGCTATTCCTAATTGTACTGCATTATTATTTTGTACTAGTGAAGTCCAAAATAAATGTGATATGAGCCACACATGTAACTTTAATCCTAATAGCCATATTAAAAATAGTAAAATAGATTAACTTAATAGCATTTTATTTAACCTATTATATCTAAAATGGTTATGTCAACATTGTAATCAGTACAAAAATATTAAGAGATTTTTCTTTTTTTGTACTAAGCTTTGGAATTCAGTATGTATTTTATACTTATAGCCCATCTCTCTTTCAACAGCTGCATTTCAGTTGTTTAATAGCTGCATGTGGCTAGTAGAAAGCATATTGGCCAGCAAAGTTCTATAAGCATTGAGGCTAGCCATAATTTATAGGATATAATAAGGGTATTTTTAAACTTTACATTTTCTGGCTTATATGTTGGTATATAATTTTGAATTTTTAAAATTTTGTTATATTTTCTTTTGTTTTATGAGCCACATAACTTTGTGGAAACAAAACAATATTAAAATAAATAATGATATAGATAATTGACACTTTCTAAGCATCTACCACTGGCAATATTCAAGGGTCAAATTTCACTTGACTGCAGTTGCAAACTTCAGCTATCTGGTGCCAGATAAATGACTCAGGCAAATCAGACATTTGCACTTTCAGTTGGCCCTTGCCTTGTATTAGATCTATATCCCTAGATTCAACCAAGTGAATTTTGGAAATTGCTGAAAAAATATCTGCAACTGAACGTGTACAGACGTTTTTCTTTTCCATTCTTCCCTAAACAAAATAGCGTAACAACCATTTACATCACACTTGTCTTGCATTAGGTGTTGGAAGTCATCTAGAGATGATTTAAAGTATACAAGAGGATGCATGTAGCTTATATGCAAATACTAGGCCATTTTTATAAAGAAATTGAGCTTCTGTGATTTTTTATATCCATAGAGAGGATGGGGATGCAACGATGATCGGACCCACAATTCCCTCAATTATAGACCAGGTGGACTGTGGATTTTAAAAATTTTCCCCTCCAGGGTGTTATCTCAACCAGTTTCCAAGTCAGATGAGCTTGCTGAGGATATGTGAGTTAATAGACAATACACTTAAAAGTTTCTTCTCCTACACTGATCCACTGGTACTGCCCTCAGCCACTCACCTCTTAAAACAGCTATGGGAGACAGGCAGGGAAAAACTTTGATGGACTGCAAGGGAGACGACAACTCTATTGTCATCCAGAGCAGAGGTTGACTTTACCTTTCTGAAAAGGTCTAGGGAGCAAATATTTTAAGTTTTGCTATCCTTAAAGTCTCTGCTACAACTACTCAACACTGCTCTTATAGTCCTAAGGTAGTCATGATACGTAACGGTATAGCTGTCTCCCAATAACCATTGATAGACACAGATTTGAATTTTATATAATATTCATGTGTCACCTGTCTTTATTTTTTCAATTATGTTAAACATACAACCATTCTTTGTTCTGAAACTATAAAAGTTGTTGACCAGCTGGATTGGACCAGTGAGCCATATTTTGCTTCCTTTTGCCTTAGACTCTTGTTGAAATGAGCTGGTAGCAACAATTTAGAAGGAAAACAAAATCGTTTTAGCCTCTGAATTCTGCCATGATTTTTCTTTTTTATTTTCAAAGAAATTAAATATTTATTTTCTTCTTCAGAGTTCTTTCTGAATTCTCTCTCTTTTTTTTCTGTGTTCTGTTCTCTTCTAGCTAGCAGGAGGAGAAATCCCTCACAGTCTGTTTTATTCCCTTTCCTTATACTGTCCACACACTGGGTAAAACATTAACTTAGTATATTCCAATGCCATCTCCTCCTATTGTTGTTCAAAACTAATATACATCTTCCCTATGTATTACCATCTTCAGGAGTAGCTATTCTATATCATGTTATTCTTTGGTTAATAAGATTAACACTCCAAGGGACATTGATTTTCTTCTTTGTTGGGCATATTTCATTTACTGGGTAGTACAATGTGCATTTTACTTCACTGTATAAATAACAATAAAGCATCAATTTGCAACAATATGGAATATTACACAGAGAATATATGAATGTGAGTTATATAAATTATTCTATTAGTTGTAAAATGCTTTGTAAAATAATTTTAAACATCACAATAAAATGATTCCATTCTGATAGAGGCAAAGAAATAGGATCTCTTCTCAGTGTGTTGATTTTCTTTCTTTTAGGGGATGAATTTTGGAAAACAGATATTCCAGCCAGATAATGTTGACATTAAAAGTGGCAATTCATGGTCATTTCAGCCTATCAGATTAGTATATGTAATTGAACATCCCTGAATTATTTTCTAAAATTTTTCACTATGCATTAAATAATCATAAATATTTGCAAGCTAATGAGGCATGATGTCACATACATATAATCTCAGTATGTGGTAGGCTAAGACAGGAGGATAGCAGGTTCAAGGCCAGCTTCAGAAATGTTTTGAGACCCTCAGCAACTTAGCAAGACTCTGTTTAAAAAATAAATAAATAAGTAGAAAGGGCTGGGAGTTGTAGTTAGGAGGTAGAATGCCCTTGTGTTCAACTCCCAGTACCAATACATATAAATAAATATATATATATATATTTTTTTCTTTCCCAGTGGGCATGATGTTACACAAATTTGTCAATGCTATCAGGGAAGTGGGGAGAAGGAGAGAGTGGGATGGGAGCTGGGGGAAGGCTAAGGGGATGCTATGTGTAGGTATGCCTCTATGTAATCATTCATCATGATGTATGATTACAAAGTACCAATACAATTTAAAAAATTAAAAGCATTATTTCCTAAGATTCTGTAGGACCTTTTGTCTCTATCTCAGTCTGCTGCCGAGGTTATTTTAAAGTGAGTATGGCTGGGAAAGAGGGAGAGAGAAAAATACAGGGTTAATTTAAAAAAATACATTCTATGGAGTATGTATATACCATATAAAATTATATTTTTAACTTCTTTATGAGTTTTATTTTCCTCAGGGTTTAAACAGTATGTGATCAAAATCACATTATGTAGCAAAAAGCATGTGGGTAGGAGGATAGTTAGGTAGGTATAAATCCCTATAAACTCCATTTTAGAAGATAAATGAGAGCTGTTGAAGTTTGGGCAAATCAATGTCACCAATTCACTTCATTTGTCTAACGCCTCAGGGAGCCATTACAGGGCTGGTTACCTAACTTTAGGGTAGGTGTGAGTCAAGGTGAACAGTCAAAAAGCATTTTCTGTGGTGCTATGTGTATTGTTAAGGATGTTTAAATTGTGACGTTAGTTGCCTATCCTACAAAGTAAGAAATTAATGAACAAGAATACTGCTCATGAACACCAAGGTTTATTGAAAAGCCAATATGCATTTAGTGTGGTAATAAGGGCAGAGTACTCCAAGGACTACAAACCTATTTATTGTACATCAAATTTTACTGACTTTGAAATTTTCTACAAGTGTTCATTTACCTCATTGTGTATTATGCATTTGAGATCTTTAGAAACAATAACAATATCAAGGTGTGGTAATGAAGTGGTTATGCAATAAAGCTAGTGTACACTCTGATTTGATCCTGGAAACTTCACTATTCACTTATGCATAATATTTGCTATTATATTCACTTACAATTTGAAATAGTATATGAAATATAGATCTATAAACATTTTAAATAAATTTCAAATACTTTGAAAATGAAATTCACTTATGTTTAAAGTAAAATACAAATAGTTATGCCATTGGTAGGTGATTGTCCTAAAAGTGATTTTGTGATTGCTAACTATAAAATTGTATATGGATTTATAATTTTTAAATGTCTGGTGATATATAACTACAATGTATTTCTCTGTTTTGTATTCATTATCATTTCCCAGAGGGAAAATAAATGATCTCCTAGTTAGAACATTGTACATTGAAATCTTTCCTAGGTTTGGTTTTCTAGTTGTTTTAACTTGTTGAGATTGTAAAACATGTGAGACAAAATGAGGTCTCAAGTTATTTTTTCCCCACAAAGCTTCTTTTACTTATTTTTATACTTTTATTGGTGTATTATAGTCTCACATCATAATGTAGTTCATACTCCCCAAACCCCTTCCATTGCTCCACTGGGGTTTGTCCTCGGCATTATCTAAAGTTCCTCTTGTATCCTGATTATTCCTTAGCTTCTGCATATGAGAGAAAGCATATGACCCTTCACTTTCTGTGACTGGCTAATCTCACTTAACATAATGTTCTCCAGGTCCCCCCATTTTCCTGCAAATGACATAATTTTGTTCTTCTTTATTGTTGAGGAGAATTCCATTGTGTGGATATCTCATAATTTTTTTTTTTTTTTTTTTTTTTTTTTTTTGCGGTACTGGGGATTGAACTCAGGGGCATTCTACCTCCGAGCTATACCCCCAGCCCTATTTTGTATTCTTTATGTTGAAACCGAGTCTCACTAAGTTGCGGAGTTCCTCACTAGGTAGCTGAGGCTGGATATCTCATAATTTTGTAGTCCATTCATCTGTTGATAGATACCTAGGTTGGTTCCATAATTTGGCTATTGTGAATTTTTCTACTTTAAACATGAATATGTATATATTACTATACTATTCTGATTTTAGTTCCTTTGGGAAAATACCCAGGAGTAATATAGCTGGATTGTATGATGGATCCATTCAGTTTTCTGAAAAATCTCCACACTGCTCTCCACAGCAGCTGCAATAATTTTCAATTCCACTCACATTCTGTCCAGCATAGTGGTGAGCATAGCTGTCTTCCAAATATTTTATGCCACAAATATTTTGCCCAAAAGAAGATAATGGTCTACATAAATTACATAATTGAATACCGCAAGTATTTTGGCCAAAAGGAGATGATGGTCTACATGAATTAAATAATTGACATTACTAATTTTGGGAAGTTCTTTTGGTTGGTAGCAAGAGAGTATTTATTTAACATGCATTTGGAGTATACTGTTAATTAGCTTTTTACAAATGGAAGGGTATTGGCATTGGAAGTTTATACCTAATCATGCAATGATCATCAACTAAAGAATCAATAAATTTGTAGACAATATCTAGGACAGTAGTTGGAACAAAAATAATCACTAGGTAAATATTAATTGAATCAAGTACATGAACAATGTTAGTGTTTTTGGTATTATGTTCCCAGTGACAGAATGCATGGCATCAGTGCAAATGACAGAAAATATGTCAATAATTGAGTATGTATTACTTAGTCCTGTAGACTGACCAGACCTCTCATACTCCTGTGTTCCTCAAATCCGATTTCACCAATCCAGCTATAAGGCAATACCTGAGCTGTCTGTTCTAATGAATTTGGATATTTACAAATGGGCTAAAATAAGAACCAAAGTTAGAAATGTCATATGTGAGAACACATGAAATTTTAAGGGAGCTCTGAATTTTAAAATTTAAGTTTAATTAATTTTAATTGGTACAGGAACATAAAAATTGTACATATTAATGAGGTGCCATGTAATGTAATGGTAAATATATATATGTGTGTGTGTGTGTGTGTGTGTGTGTGTGTGTGTGTGTTATGTACTGTTTAAATCAAGTTAAACATATCTATCTGATCAAACATTTATAATTTCTTTGTGGTGTAACATACAAAATTCTTTCTTCTAGCTTTTGAAATGTATAGTACCTTGTTATCTATACTCAGCCTTCTATGCAATAATATACCAGAACTCTTTACTCCTATTTAATCATAGTTTATTGCCAATTGATCAACCTCTCACCATTCTCCCCACTCTTCCCAGCCTCTAGTAATCATCATTCTCATGATTCTACTGAGATCATGCCACAGTTTATCCATTCTTCTCCTTTAAGATCAAATATATTCCACATATGAGTGAGACTATGTGGTATTTGTCTTTCTGGGTCTGGCTTATTTCTCTTAACATAATGATATTCAGTTCTATCCATCTTGTCACAAATGACAGGATTTCATTTTGTATGGCTGAATTGTATTCTCTTGTATTGTGTGTACTACATTTTCTTATCCATTCAGCAGTTGATGGACACTTAGGTTATTTCCATTTTTTGATGATTATGAATAGTGCTGTAGTAATCATGGGAGTTCAGATGTTTCTTTGACATACTGACTTCATTTCCTTTGGATATATTCCCAGTAGTGGAATTGCTGGATCGCATGATGCTACTATTTTTGATTTTTTGAGGAACTTCCATACTTTTCTCCATAATGTCTATAGTTATTACATTCCCACCAACAGCATGCAAGGGTTCCCTTTTCTCCATGTTCTTGCCAGTACTTGTTATATTTAATCTTATCGGTTATTGCTATTCTGACAGGAATGAGGCAATATCTCCTTATGATTTTAACTTGCATTTCTCTGAGAATTAGTGATGTGCATTTTTTATATGCCTGTGATCATTTGTATATATTTTTAAGAATATCTTGTTAGGTCCTTTGCTATGTGGCAATATGTACAGGTAAAATATGCAGAGAAAAAAGTGAAACTTATGTGTGGCATATAATTTATTTCTAAATAATTATATGGCATAAATATTTTATATAGTAGAATATTTTCATGATATATATTTAAATGGATACAATTTAATCCATTGTGTGAATGTAATTTATTCTGTTAGGGAGAATTTTGTTTCAGTTTTTCACTAATTTGAGAGAACTGAACATTCTTATCATATACTTCTATTTCTATCTCTGTCATTCCCCTAGGAAAATTCATAGAAGTGGAATTTGGGGTTGAAGGGAGTGAATATGTTAAAAGCTTTTAAAATAGTTTCATCTAATCATTTAAACTGAGATACATAGGAATGTACACACATCAGAAGTAGATGGGTTTTATAAATGTAGCATTCCTGGGCTACTACCACTGAGATCAAATTAGAGTACAGTACCCCTTTGATGTGTACCATTTTTGTTTTATTTATCAGTTAATTTTTTAATTTAAAAGAATTAGAACATTATCTCAAGAACACTTCTCATGCCCCATGCCTGTTCCCAGTTACTAACCACTCCCCAGCCACCAACCTTTCCTAAAATAAACCTTCTTCTGATTTCAGCACCTAGATTGCCTCTAGCTATTTTGAACTTAATATAAAGGACTCATCTATACAGGCTCTTCTTTCTGATTTCTCCTGTTTGACAGTAGTTTTGTGAGATTATTCTATACTGTTGCATATCTGTTTACTTTTTCTCTGTACCATCTTCTACTATGTCAATATGCCACAGTTTACCCATTCTACTGTTAATGAACATTTCAGTTGTATCTAGTATAGGGCTATTATATATAATGCACTTGTATTGTGTCCTTTGCTGCATTTTAATACTTAACTTGGGAATAAAATGGCTGCATTGTAAATATGCATGTTTTGCTTGTAATTACCACGAAACAGTTTTCTAGTATGGTTGTACAATTCTCCAGAAAGCAACAGTATAGAAGAATTCTAGTTGTTCCACATCAATAGTATATATTTTCAATCTTTTTCCTTTTAATCTCTCTGGCAGATGTGAATTAGGTATTGCATTATGTTATAATCACCTGATGATTTGTGCCCTTTTTATATTCACTTATGTGAGGTCCCAGTACAAATCTTTGGCCCATTTAAAAATCAGTAACTTTTACCTTAGATACAGGAATTCTTTGTATACAAATCCTTTGTTGAATATATGCAATGTGATTATCTTCTTCCAACCTATACCTTCTTTTTCTCTTAACAATGTTTCTTGATAAATGACGTTCCACTTACCTTGTCCTTTATAGTTAATGTTTTCTATGACTTATTTAATAAATAATTATTTATTCTGAAGTCATTAAGATATTTTATCTTGAAATTTATATTGTTTTGCATTTTACATTGTTATACAACCTGTAATTATGTGTGTATTGTGTAGAGTAAGAGTCAAAATTCATTATTTTCAAATGAATATCCAATTAACCTAGTACTACTTATTGAAAAAATAATTTTCTACTTAACTAAAATGACACCATTATCATAAAGTAACTGTTTGTAGTCTATTTGTTTTCACATCAATATCACACAGATATAATTATAATAAGTATTGTTATCTGGGTGCCAACATTTTTTAAATTTGCTGTTATTTATTATTTCCTTGGATATTCTTTGTCCTTTGCATTTCTGCATAAATATTAGAATTGGCATATCAGTTTCTATTACAAACTTACTGTAAAGCTTTGATTGGGGTTTCATTGAATTTATAATTTATTTGAAGGGAACTGATATCTATATAATATTGGACCTTCTTGTTCATTAAAAATGTATATTCCTTTATTTGTTTTGGTTTTCCTATATTTCTCAGTAATGTTTATAGCTCTCAGGGTAGAAATCATGTTTTGGTAGGAATTATCAAATTATTCTCCATAAATATAAGAATTTGTGCTCTGACAAGCATTGTAAGATTGCTTATTTTCCAGAACCTTATAAAATACGTTTTCTAGAAGCCAAAATAATAGGCAAATGGCGAAATATCATTTCTGTTTTGATGTGCATTTCATTTATTACTTAGCATTTGGAATTTTTCTTGTTTAATATTTGTTTGCATTTTTAAAATTTATCAGTGTTTCCAGTAGATTCTCCATCTTTTTCATTCATTGAAAGAACTTTTCCTATAGTAGACTATTACATTTTGTCTGATAGATGCTGCAGATATTTCCAATTGTCATTTGTTTTAATTTTGCTTATTGGTTTTGACTTCTAGATGAACAATACAATTACCATGTTTAATCATTTTTTCATATTACATTCTAAAGAGTCTCCCCACCCCAAAATATTATTCTTTTTTGTTATTATACTTTTGTTTCTAATTAATACTTTAACTTCTCTAGAATATTTTTGTGTAAGGTGTGAAGTGAATATTTAATATCTTTTTTTTGGTGTGTGTGTGTGTGTGTGTGTGTGTGAGAGAGAGAGAGAGAGAGAGAGAGAGAGAGAGAGAGACAGAGAGAGAGAGAGAGAGGAGATAGATAGATAGATACTGGGGATTGAACCCAGGGGCAGTTCTACTTCCGAGATATACCCCAGGCCTACATTTTATTCTTTACTTTGAAACAAAGTCTTACTCAGTTGCAGAGGGCCTCACTAAGTAGCTGAGACTGGCCGCGAACCTGTGATCCTCCTGTCTCAGCTTCCAAAGTACTGAAATTACAAGCGTGTGCCACCATGCCCAGCTTTTTTATTTTTAAAACAAATACCTTTGTTTATCTTAATCTTAAAACTTCTACACATTTGAAATTACCATTCAGAAAATGAAAGAATGAGAAAGCTAATCTTGTGTGAAATTAGGTCAAGATTTGGCTAGATACTAAATTAACACATAAGAGAACTAAATGTGTTTAATTGTTTTCTTTCACCACAGGGAGCATGTTATATGAAGAACATGGCTTTATAATACTTGAAAAAAATTATTAGGAATTTCTAATGTAGCCAAGTGTTAGTGTTATATTTTGTTGAAGATTCAAAGTAGTAAATATAAAAATAAATTATTTTAAAATACATAGAAAATAATGCAAAATGTACTCATTCCATACCATAAATGAGTCACATCTTTTATTTTTTCCTATGGTCTGTATAGAACAATTCATCAGTACCTAGTGTATCTTTTGAAGAGGGGGAAAAGCATGAAAAATTATGTGTTAGAAGGTTTCTATTTCCCTCACTACTATTTACTAAATGTAATTGTCATAGGAAAATAACCAGAGCTTTTCAGCTAATGCCTCGATATATCCTAGTAATAGCAATTCATTATTAGAATATATAAAGTATTATTTCTCACCCATATTTTGTGTGATACTTTTCCTGTTTATGATTAACTTACTCCTTTGCAAAAGTGATACCATGTACAGTGGTCAAAAAAAATTTAACATATACTTTTATTGGTGCATTGTAATCTCACATCTTATTATAGTTCAGTGAGTGATAATGACATACATGCAAGCAGCACTTGGTGAGCTTCCCCCCAGCTCCCTTCTCACCCCCTCCCTTTTCCCTATATACGATACTGAGATTAGTATTGCTATTCTCACATATGTACATAATATCAATGGAAGTGTTCCCTTTATTAATTGTCCTCCTCCTCCCAATTACCTTCCCCTAGATCATCTCCCTCACTCCACTAGGATTTCTCAGTCATTATTTAAAGGCCCTCTTATATGTAATTACTCCTTAGCTTCTGTATATGAAAGAAATCCTATGACCTTAAAATCTACTACCATGGCCACCATATGCCCTTCTTCATCAAGCCTTGATTTTACTTCCAGAAATAAATGTACAAAATAAATTCCTAGGAATCAATGTCCTGGGTCAGTGTTAATGTTTACATACATTTGACACACATTGCCAAACTTTCTTCCACAAGGGCTGCACTAATATCTACATCTTACCAGTCACGTAGATGAGTGTATTTTCTCATAGCCTAGGAAGCATAGTGATTTTCAGAGTTGGATTTTTGCCAATGCAATAGTTGAAGTTCTAGTTTGCATTTCTCTCATTATGGCTAAGGCTAAACTTCTTTTCATGTGGTTAAAATTCATTTATTTTTTTCCATGAACTATCTTTATCTTTTATCCAATTTTCTTTTGGGTTGTTGGCCTTTTTCTTATTAATTTGCAGGAGCTTTTTTATGTGTAAGGAAAATTAGTTTCTTATCTGAGATATGAGTCACAAATTTTGTTTGTAATTTGTTATTTGTCCTTTGACTTTGCCTATGGCTTTCTTAGTCACGCAAATGCTTCTGGGCTTTATATTGTCCCGTTTACTAATATTTTGACTGTTAATTAAAGCTGTTTAACTTGAGGGTACAATTTACATTTTTATGTAATTGACTTCTCTAGACATACACTGATTCTTACATAGACAAAAGTTAAATTTGAATTTGGAAATTTCCTTTAATTCAACAGATTAATTAAAGGTCTATCATGTATAGAAACAGAGTTTAGAGAGAAATAAAAGCTCAGTGAGGGAGGTCAACGTAAATAACAAACTTTGTAGGGATACATGTTAGGATGTTGGGAACCACAAGGCCTGTTGTGAGTCTATACCCAATGCCTCATCATAATTAAACTGAAAACTTAGTCTCATTATAAATCATTGTTTCATTATTTCAGGTATTAGTCAAATCTCATGTATTGCTCTATCTTCTGTCAGAAATTGTTCAGCCTCTCTTACAATGGAGGAATGAGTTGGAAGGGTGAGAAGGAAACCAGCAATCCTAGTTAAATGCTATTCCAATTTCTGTGCTTACATATGAAGTGAAATGGGAACTATTTTGTGATCAGATAAAAATAAGTTCATTGCTCAGTTTTAGAGACTTTAGGAAAATATGATGGCTATTATCTCCAGTAGCTTCAGAATCTAAAGGCTTTTAGATGCTGTCAGTTGAAGCTGTAAAATGCTTTTTACATGTACTTGTGAATAGAAAATGATCCTATAAAAATACAATGTTTAGTTACCCCCTTTTAAGTACCAGAAAAATAAGTTGGGAGCATTATTAGATCATATATTACCAATATAGAATTATATTTATTATGTAATCTCTCTCTCTCTTTCACTCTCTCTCTCTCTCACTCTCTCTCTCTCTCTCTCTCTCTCTCTCTCTCTCTCTCTCTCTCAATTCAACACTATAGATGTAGTTATAGATTTGAACTCATGAAATACAAATAGACTTGGTGATTCATCTAATACCAATTTACTCAACTTTATAGCAGGATGCAAGTCAGGAAAATTAGTTACAGCATCGTGATTCATTATTTGTGTGCAAACATTCCATAGCACCTGAGCAGTATGCTTCTTTTGTTCCTTCACCCACACAGTGAAAGGTTGCCAGGAATGAGTCAAAATGTGTGCATGTCACCTTAAACAGGGGCCACCACCTCCGTTTCCCGTCAATCTTTGACACTATTTTAGTCACATAGATCCAAGACCTATATTCCAACTCAGAGTTCCCCAGTCCAGGTACAGTCCCACACAATAAACACAGGCCCAACACTTCCCATTCATCTTCATACTAGTGTTTCCAAGGAGACAATGCTTGGGAGCCTAAAGTCAGTCCCAGACTGGCCTGTCTCAGCCCAGGCTGGATATTAACCCTTTACTCAAATATTCACATGCATTTTATACAATATGTGTAAGAGTATTTACATTATGTTTCAGTGTACATACTATTTACATATGATAAAATGTGTGTAAAATTCTTTCCCCTGTGAATTCATTGATTGGTTATTTTGTCTGTGAATGCCTCTCTTTTTCATCCCACATTTCTTTGGTCCAATTAAAGAATATAATGTTCATTAGTGAGTTCTTTATAAACAACTGTTCCAACATATGTGGCAGTGTTTAGTATATTGGTATTCTTATCTAGTATATTATACACTAATATATTGGTATGCTTATCTAGTTACTTTTATAATGTTCTCCATTATTCATAACATAATATTTATATAATAGATGTGCATCATAACATGCATATTATAATGTAATATTATAAGATTAATAATATTATAAGGAGTTTCTTTTACCAGTTTACATTCTTTTTCCTGGGAAATGGTTCTAAACTTTGATATTCTAAAGAAAAGCACTTTACCCTTGCTAATCCTGGCTCTCTGTTTATACAATGAGTTTGAGTAATAGCAAATGGCTCTGTCATTCATTATCATGCAGAATATTGCTCTAAACTATTTGCATGGATTACTTAGTTCTTACAGTATCAGTAACACAAGACAGGGACTATCATTGTCCCCAGTCTATAAAAGAAGCATTGAAAGAAAAAATTTAGCTAAAATATTATGGCAGAGATAGAATAAGATTTAGATCAAAGCAGCTTAATCTTAGACACCATCATGTTCAAAACTATAACTATTTCTCAATCCAAATGTGATCATCTTTGTATAAAATTGAGATTATAAATAGTACTTATATCAGAGTATCACTGGGTAGATTGAAGAAGGCAATAAATGTTTAACTTCCAAGCATGATGCTTGATATATACTAAGCCCTTAATAAATATAACCTATAGTCATTCTGTTATAGTCTAATCCAAATGTTATCTTTATTTTATTTATTTATCTTCATTTTGAACCCATTGGTGCACTACTACTGATCTACATCTCCAACCCTTTTAATTAATTTATTTTTGAGAAAAGATCTTACTAAGATAAAAAGTCTGGCTTCAAACTTTCTTTTATTTATTTATTTATTTATTTATTTATTTATTTATTTATTTATTTATTGTGGTACTAGGGATTGAACTCAGGGGCATTCTACCTCTGAGATACACCCCCAGACCTTTTTTAAAATTTTTATTTTGAAACAGGGTCTCACTAGGTTGACAAGAGTTTCACTACTTACTGAGGCTGAGGCTGTCCTCAAACCTGTGATTCTCTTATCTCAGCCTCCCAAATACTGAGATTACAAACGTGTGCCACCACGCCTGACTGGCCTCAAACTTTCAATCCTCCTGCCTCAGCTTCCTGAGTCACTAGGGTTACAGGATCCTGCTACCACACCTGGACAGTTTTGTTGTTGTTGTTGTTTTTGTTTTTTAACTTTCATCCCAATCATCTTTGTTATATTTGGTTGTACTAGGACTCATAAGCTATAACTTACAAAAATGTTTACCTTACAAATTTTTCTTGAACAATTTACCTTAACCAAAAAGAAAGTTAGAAATAAATATACTGGCTGCCATGCAAATAAAAATTATAGTTTTGTTTGGTTTGAATCATATGATGTTCTTTAAGTATAAATCACTCATTTGAGAGTTAGAAGACTTATGTTTCATATCCAGTACAAATGCTGAATAACTTTGCTTATTTGTTCTTATAACTGCAAAGGCAACATGCCTGGCACATAATACATAGCCCCACATCATCTGTAGTGAGTGTATATATGAAGAATGGACTCCTTTACTTTTATCAGTTGGAGTTGAGCATGCATTTGTGTAGATGTGTACTTTGAATTTCCAAAACAGCATTAGTGTCTTTAAAGTCTAACATTTTTGAAGTGTCAACAAATGATTTCTAATGCATTAATTCAATCTTAACAAGTAATAAATATAAGTAATCTATGTCTTGCTGTAAATTTCTAACATTTCATGAGAAGCAACTTTTGAAAATATTTTTACCTTTTTTGTTTATTTCATGAGATGAAATATATTTTCTTTCAGGTTTCTAGAGCTTTACCTGAAAAACAAAGAGACCTTGAAGTTCATGTAAAAGACCTTGGACAGCTTGAAGAACAGTTGGATTATCTGCTTTTGTGGCTGTCTCCTATTAGGAAACAGTTGGAAATTTACAACCAACCAAATCAGACAGGACCATTTGACATTAAGGTAGGGTCTTTTTGCTTTACATATTGTTTTCTCAAGTATGGCAATAGTGTTATCAGGTAGAAATGTTACTGTGCAGGCAAGAGGCTGGGTTCTATAGCTCCACAAATACTCAACTCTTGGCAGGAAAGTAGGTTTTATTCAAAGCCAGTTTTGAAGGAAGATACAGGAAACTTTCTTGTTTCAAATCTCCACCTTTGGAGAACTCAAAGGCAAGGGAAGATTTTATAAGGGAGGAGATGACAAACGGGCAAAGAAAGTATGTTAAGGAGGACTTCAGTCAGGACATTATAATGAGTAGATGAACCACTGCAATGCGATTTTATAGCTGGGGAGTGAGATTGGACTCAACTCTGAATATAACACTAGCATGGGAGAGTGAGAATTCATAGCCCAGGAGCAGGGTGGGGAGCAGTGGATGAAAACAACTAAGAGGAAGATCAGAAGTTAGGGGAGATTCTGGCTTACCCAACCTAACCACATTCTTGCTAAAGACAGGCCAGGGTGATCAGACATCACCTGGGAGATGGTAGAGGATGAAGAACCCCATTACATATGGATGGTGAGCAGATATTGAATATGATCTGATACAGAAAGTGAGGGACCCTTGATAAACTGATTTATCTGAGTTCTTTTTTACGACGATTTTACAAAAAAGTACACAGGCCTGTGAGAAGTTTCTGAAGCCTGACTAAAGTTTGGTCAAGCAGAGATTCCATCATTATCATCATTATTATAAATACAGTAATAATTATTACTATTATCTTCCATTTCTTCAACATTTAGTAGAAATATATTCATTATGTTCATATCACCAGAATGCCTGCATCCTATTAGTCACTATGACCATTGTACATTCCTGCTTTAATTGCACTTAGTACATATTTGTAAATTCCTTTATCTAAAAGGCTGAGACAGGAAGATCACAAGTTCAAGTTCGAGGTCAGTTTTGGCTGCTTAGCAAGACCCTGTTTCAAAATGACAACTAAAATGGCTGGGAATACAGCTCAGTGGCAGAGTGCCCCTGGGTTCATTCCCCAGTACCACAAAAATTGATTCATATCTAAAATTCTTACCTTAAATATTTGGAAAAGATGTGCTTGAATGTGAATAAGAGAAAGAGAAGTGTGTTCCAGCTAAAATGATTATATTTGCAAAGTGTGCTGCATTTGTTTCAACTTCTTCATGACTTTTATATCTACCATTATCATAACTATCCCTCAAAGGCAGATGGCAATATGTAAATCACAGGTAAATATCATTTCACCAGTGCAGAGTTCAACCTGCTTAATAAGTGGTGTGATCCTGGATTCAGCCTCATCCTCAAACTCATGAGTAACAATAGCCTTTACCTAATAATAAATTAGCTTTTAAAAATGCACAGGACAAGTAACAACATAGCCTGTGTATTAATGGTGTGTTGGAGAGTTTGACACCAAGATATGGTTTCTGATGCACCTGTTCTAACTGTTGTGTATAGTTTCAGAGTCTCATGATATTCGCCTCCTATAGTTTGTTCTAAATCACACAGGAAAGAGGCAACTGCTTTTGCCCTTGCTGGAAACTCATTAGCTTTGTGTCTGTGCATATTCTGAGCTTTTCACCTCTGGTGTGCTAATATTTCTTCAGCCTTTTTCTTTTGCTTGTGGCTTTATCCAAGGTAAAAAAGGAACATAAAATCATATATATATAATAACTTGAGACTTTATCCCAATAATTCTCATGCCCCTAGCTTGTAAGCAGAAAATAGTGGCCTGGGTGAATAATTTAATAACTTACCTGGTTCTTTATTCATCTTTGTCCAGCTTCTATCTCTACTCCCTGTCTAATAAATGATTTATTAAAACTACATAGTTCTTCTGCTTTAAGATATGGGATTTTAGACTTTATAACCCTGTGTAGTCTTCTGCTTAAAGAGATTAAACTTTTTTTCAATTAAAGAAACATATAAAAATGGGCTTTTCTCTGCTAAACTTTACTGAAAATAAAGTTTTTAAACAGTTTAGAGAGCATGCCCATTTTTTAGCACACAGAGAAATTGCCTTTAAAAAAATCATAATAATGAGTTAATACAAGGAAAATAAATGTACAAACAGCCCCTGGCTCCATTTCCTAGATTTACAGAAACTTTCTTTGGCTTTGGTGGCCATGGCGACCTCTACAAAAAAGGGCCTGAGGCCTTGCCGTCAGATCATTTGTTTTTTCTGGTCAAATTCTGAGCAACTGTTAGGAAAAAAATTATATATACATACATATATATATATATATGTATACATATATATATGTAATACCCTCTGCAAGCCTCAGTTTTGCCTGCCTTGGCACTTCATGCTTATTGATGAAATGCAGCTAGCTTTGTAATGAAACCCAAATAATAAAAAAGCCTTAAGGGCTCTGTTCTAATACATTGTTTATGCTGGAGTGAAAATTGACTGCACATCACTTGGTTTGTGCAATTTACTCCCGAAATATTCCTATTCAGGAAATCCTGCAAATAGCAATATTCATCTTGAAAATCACCTCACAGAACCCTTAGCAAGCTGAGAAACATAATCAATGAGATCGTGATGTAGAGGGTGAAAATTAGGCATAATCACAGCCCTTTCCCATCAGTCAGCCTACTAGAAGGCATGCCTTTGAATTTTGATTTTCAAATGTACTCTCAATTTAGACAGAAAATATGTTGATTTCAGATTTCACAAATGATAATTGAATGCTAAGATCCAGGGACTAGTTTAGAATTTCTATAAAGGGTCTTATGTTTTTAATCTTTAATGAAGGCTTTCAATAATGAGTTAGTAGTGTACTATTTATCTGACATAAAACTGCCTAACTACTGCTTTCTAAACTTTTTATTAAAATATGAGGTGGGGTGCATAATTTTAAGTTTGATTTACTGACTGAAGTACTTTTATACTGGTGACAAGGAGGGTTTTGGAGGGTTTTTTTTTTTGCCTCCTCTAAAGAATGACTTTCCTTCTGTGGTCTATAAATAAACACAACATGTTCATTACCATTTAAGAATCATAATTACCCATAATGTCAGATCCACAGAAAAATGATAGAATTATAATGACTGGCCATTAAAGAAACCAAATATCAAAAGCCCTTGCTGCATGTGCTCACATGGCTGTGAGTGTGATCAGAGAAAATCTTCACTGGACAATTTAACTGACCAGAAAAACTTCATTCAAAAATTTTGTAATGGAATAGAGAGATTGAACTAACTTCTGCTGAAAGAAAAGGGAGGGAAGCTTTTAAGTGCCTGGTAAGTGAGTGGAAAAGTACTCACCTGTTAAGGGGAAGTTGGCCATTGTAATAAGGTTTGCTAAATGGTGCTTATTGAAGTTAGATTCCTACTATCCCACTGAGACTGGCAGGTAGGGGCACTAACTTCCTTAATGACTACATTTCAATGAAAAAGTTCCTGAGTCCTTGAGAAAGACATGCCTAACATTATAAAGCAAAAGAAGAGGCAGAGAAAGAATGTATAATGGAAGGGTTGCTAAAGCAAATGCTGTACCAAAAAGGCAGTGAGATCTAAGGTCAGGAAGAACCTGTCTCAAGTTTAGTCATGCTGAAGGAAGACCATCTTTGCCAATTCGTTCTTTTGTTCTTGGGAAACTAGGTTTCCTACTGAAACCTAGGAAAGCTGGTTCATGAAGCTCATTTCAGCAGCTCCCTGCTGTTGAAGGACTAGTTGAACCAACTTTAAGACGTGATAGTAGATGATACTGGCTGGATGG
Organism: Graphiurus murinus; assembly: GCA_004027655.1. Classification (NCBI taxonomy): domain Eukaryota; kingdom Metazoa; phylum Chordata; class Mammalia; order Rodentia; family Gliridae; genus Graphiurus; species Graphiurus murinus. Next base: position 28,384 of record PVLC010010718.1, on the reverse strand, counting down.
TACAAGCAGTCAGGCATTTTTATGAGGGGGATTTCTAGGAAGTTAAGAAGGAAAACAAAGATTAAAGAATAGAGCAGATTACTAATTCAGTTTCAGACTTCAGAGAGCAGCCAATCAAGAAGATTTCTAGATGTTGTTTGTGCTGGAAGTGTCCTAAGCTGATGGTGTGAGGATGGCATTGGCAATCTCAGAGGTTTCTTGGTTTTCAGTTTAAATGTTTTCAGTGATTGCATAGGCATTAAAGAGACTTCAGTAAGATAATTTAGAGTCATGGTTGTTTCCTGGAGGAAAACATGGGGATATGGGAGTTCAATAAACTTCCCAAGTGACCTACACATCAATAGCTACAGCTTGAAAGTTGTCTATTGAAATTTTCTGTAGTGATGGCTCTTTTGCAGTTTACATCAAGTCAACCAACGTTAGCTTGCAGGGTACTCTAGCGAAAGGACAGTTATAAGACAACCTAGAATCTCAATAAAGATCTGGTTTTATAATTCATTGACGACAAGTCAGAAGGGTAGGAGAAAAATTGGAAAGGATGATTTGGAGAGTTGTAGCCAGATATTGAAGGAAAGTAGAAGTGAAAATTGGTAAAGACTGGCAAATATATAAGACAGCAGAATCTAGTTCAATATTATAGGTAGGTAACAAAGCCATGCAGTTTACAAGTAAATGCAAAATAACTCAAAGAAAATGAGTAGGACTAGAACCTGATAACCAACAAGGGTGCACTATAGGTTTTTTTTTTGTTTTTTTTGTTTTGTTTTTTTTTTGCGGTACTGGGGATTGAACTCAGGGGCATTCTACCTCCGAGCTATACCCCAGCCCTATTTTTTATTCTTTATTTTGAATCCGATTCTCACTAAGTTGCGGAGTGCCTCACTAGGTAGCTGAGGCTGGCCGCGAACCCGGATCCTCCTGTCTCAGCCTCCCGAATGCTGGGATTACAAGTGTGCGCCACCACGCCCGGCTGCACTATAGTTTTTGTTGAAGTATAAAATTTATTTTTACTTTCACTCCCCCTTTGCATCAAAGATAATAAAAAGAAGTTTATTCTTGCTTATAAAACAAGGCTAATATCTTTACTTACACAAATGAAGGAAGTATGGTAATTGACCACTTTAAATTTGCTTTGCTGGAAAGTTTGACAAGGAATCCCAAGATGAGTATGTCCTAGATATTCACTGTACAACATAGTGACCATAATTAGTAAGACCATATTATATACTTGGAAATTTGCTAAAAGGGAAGATCTTGTGTTAAGGTTTCTTATCATAAAATAGTAGTAATAGTAGTAGCAGTAGTAGTAGTAGCACTAGCAGCAGTAATTGAGCATTAAATTTACCAATAAATTTACTACTACTAAATGAGCTCAGAGGAAAAATCTTTTGAATCTAATGGATATATTTATGGTATAAATTGTAACAGTATACATCTATAAGCTCACACATTACACATTGATTATGTATAGCATTTTATTTCCCAATCACACATCAGTAAGTGGTATTGAAAACGAAATTCAGAAACTTTAAAAAATTCTCTAGATTAGGAATTTAAACCTAAAACTTGCCATCATATGCTATCTGCCATACCTATAGATTTGGCTAAATCATTCCATTCTTCTTGTCTCAAAAATAGCCTAAGCTTCCTGGCCTACCAGAGAAAAACCTTTCTTACTCCACTGTAAGAATGGGAACTTTGTAAGCCATATATCAGACCAGTTTTGCCAGGAGTACTTTATAAAGATTGACTCTGTAAAATTAACTAAAATTCCTTCAAACTACCTGGTCATATTTTATTCTATGAACATAATTCTGAATAGGACATTCTGGTCAAAATCTTTTTTATATAACAAATCTTCCCAAGTATGTTCTGTTATAAGGAAGATACACACTTATTGAACCATATAAATAATTATATTGCTATGAAAATAAAAGTATTCAGTAAGAATTTCTGAATTTTGGAATGATCACTCAAGGATTAAAAAGAAAAGTTTCATTCTGTTTACAATAATATACTCTACTCATTTAGCTATCTTAGTCTGTTTTCTGTTGCTATAATAGAATACCTGAAATAGTAACTTATAAACAACATAGATTTATTTGGCTCATGGTTCTACAGGCTAGAAAGTCCAAGAGGATAGCATTGGCATCTAGCAAGTACTTTCTTGCTGTGTCATAACATGGCAGAGGGTATCAAATAGTAAGGGGGTCACTTTTCTTTTTTTATTTATTTTAATTGGTGCATTGTAAACATATATCTTTGTTATTACAAGCTGAAAAAGGCATATATGCACACATTTCTCATTTAACCCCTTCCCCAATTCCCACCCTGCTCCCTCGCCCTTCCTCCTTCTCAAGTTCAGTTTAGTGATTGACCTTGATATATTTGTGAAAGTACATCGTGTGCATTAGGGTGATCCCCCCTCATGCATCCCCTTCGGTTAAGTCCACTTCTTTGCTTATCGAGGGCTTCTCCTTTTTTTTTCTGGAGACCCTCTTATACCCTATCTTCTCCCTAGCATCCGCATATTAGGGAGAACATACGCTTTTTTACTCTTTGTGACTGACTTATTTCACTTAACATAATGTTTTCCAGTTGAATCAATTTCCCGGCGAATAACATGATTTTGTTCTTCGTTATGGCTGAGTAAAATTCCATTGTGTACATATCCCATAGTTTTGTAATCTGTTCATCTGTCGATGGACATCTTGGCTGCTTCCATATTTTGGCAATTGTGAATTGTACAGCTATAAACATAGATACATATGCATCGGTCTGATAATTTGGTTTCCATTCTTTTGGGTAGATATCCAGAAATGGTATGGCTGTATCATATGGTAGGTTCACTCCTATTTGCCTGAGGACCCTCCATACTGTTTTCCAAAGTGGTTGCACTAATTTGCAATCCCACCAACAATGTATTAGGGTTCCCAATTCTCTACACCCTCGCCAGCATTTGTTGTTGTTCGTGTTTTTTATGATTGCCATTCTGATTGGAGTTAGGTGAAATCTCAGGGTAGTTTTGATTTGCATCTCTCTGATTGCTAATGATGTGGAACATTTCCTCATATGTTTATTGGCCATTTGTATTTCTTCTTTTGTGAAGTGTCTATTTAGATCCTTTGCCCATTTTTTGATTGGGTTGTTTGTTTTCTTAGCTGTGAGCTTCTTGAGTTCTCTGTATATCCTAGATATTAGACCTCTATCAGAAGAGTAGCTGGCAAAAATTTACTCCCACTATGTGGGCTCTCTGTTGAGGTTCATGATAGTTTCCTTTGCTGCACAGAAGCTCTTCAGTTTAATGCAATCCCATGTATTGATCTTCCTTTGAGTTGCTTGTGCTATTGGGGTCTTGTTGAGAAAGTTTTTACCTGTGCCTATGTGTTGGAGTGTTGGGCCTATGCCCTCTTCAAGTAGCTGCAAGGTCTCTGGCCTAACTTCCAGGTCTTTGATCCACTTTGAGTTGACTCTTGTGCAGGGTGAGAAAGTGGGGTTTATTTCCATTTTCCTACAAATGGTTAACCAGTTTTGCCAACACCATTTGTTAAAGAGGCTATCTTTTTTCCAGTGTATATTTTTGGCTCCTTTGTCAAAAATCAGTTGACTGTAAGCGCGTGAGTCTGTTTCTGAGACTTCTATTCTGCTCCATTGGTCTACGTGTCTGTTTTTGTGTCAATACAATGATTACCATGGCTTTGTAGTAGAGTTTGAAGTCAGGTATTGTGATGCTTCCTGCATGGTTCTTGTTGCTAAAAACTACTTTGGCTATCCTGAGCTTTTTGTTGTTCCAGATGAATTTAAGGACTGATTTTTCTATGTCTGTGAGGAGTGACCTTGGTAATTTCGTGGGTATTGCATTGAACCTATAGATCACTTTTGGGAAGATGGCCATTTTGATGATATTTATTCTGCCAATTCAAGAGCATGGTAAATCTTTCCATCTGCTAAGGTCTTCCTCGATTTCTTTCTTCAACTTTTTATAGTTTTCCTTATAGAGGTCTTTTACCTCCTTGGTTAGGTTTATCCCTAAGTATTTTATTTTTTGGGGTGCTATTGTGAGTGGAATTGTTTTCTGCATTTCTTTTTCAGTGGATTTATGGATGGAATACAGAAAAGCTTCTGATTTTTTAAGATTGATTTTTTTATCCAGACACTTTGCTGAATTTTTTGATCAGTTCTATAAGTTTTTTGGTTGAGTTTGTTGGGTCTTCTAAGTATAGTATCATGTCGTCTACAAAAAGGGATAGTTTTAGTCCTTCTTTCCCTATTTTTACCCCTTTGATTTCTTTCTCTTGCCTTATTACTATGGCTAGAGTCTCAAGTACTATATTGAACAGAAGAGGAGATAATGGATATCCTTGTCTTGTTACTGTTTTTAGTGGGAACTCTTGCAGTTTTTCTCCATTTAATGTGATGTTGGCTGTGGACCTATTGTATATTGCCTTTATGATGTTGAGGTACATACCTTCTATTCCGATTCTCTGAAGTGCTTTTTAGCAGGAATGGGTGTTGAATCTTGTAAAATGCTTTTTCAGCATCAGTTGAGATGATCGTGTGATTTTTGTCTTTGATTCTGTTTATGTGGTGAATTACATGGATTGTTTTTCGTATGTTGAACCAGCCTTGCATCCCTGGGATGAAGCCGACTTGGTCATGTTGTATAATTTTCTTGATGTGGTTTTGAGTGTGCATTGCTAGTATATTATTTAGCAAATTTGCATCTAAGTTCATCAATGATATAGGCCTATAGTTCTCTTTTCTTGAGCCATCATTATTTGGCTTCGATATTAATGTGATGTTGGCTTCATAGAATGTGTTTGGGAGGGTCCTGTTTCTTTCTATTTCACTGAATAGTTTGAGATTATTGGGATTAGCTCTTCTATAAATGTTTTATAAAACTCACTTGGAAAACCATCTGGCCCTGGGCTTTTGTTTGATGGTAAACTCTATTGCTGTTTCTATCTCTTTGATTGTTATTGGTCGGTTTAAGTTTTCTATATTTTCTTGACTCAATTAAGGGAGGTTATATATGTCTAGAAATTTGTCAATTTCTTCTAGATTTTCCATTTTGTTGGAGTATAGTTTTTCAAAATAGTTTCTGATGATCCTCTGTATTTCCATACTGTCAGTGGTAATATCACCTTTTTCATCTCTTATTTTAGTAATTTGGGTTGACTCTCTCTCTCTCTCTTTGGTTAGGTTGGCCAAGGATTTATCTATCTTTTTATTTTTTCAAGAAACCAGCTTTTCATTTTGTTGATTTTCTGTATTATCTTTTTATTTTCTACTTCATTAATTTCTGCTCTGATTTTCATAGTTTCCTGTCTTCTACTAGCTTTGGGTTTGGACTGTTCTTGTTTTTCCAGTGCTTTGAGCTGTGACATTGGGTTATTTATTTGGTAATTTTCCGTTCTTATATGGGCACTCAGTGCTATAAATTTTCCTCTTAGTACTGCCTTCAAAGTGTCCCAGAGGTTTTGATATGTTGTGTCTCTGTTTTCATTGGTTTCTAGGAATTTTTTTAATTTCTCCACTTACTTCTTCTATGACCCAATCCTCATTCAGCAATGTGGTGTTCAGTCTCCATGTGTTTACATGGTTACTCTGGGTCTTCTTAGAGTTTATTTCTAGTTTCACTCCATTGTGGTCTGAAAAGATGCAGGGAATTATGTTACATTTTTTTAATTTGCCAGTGCTTACTTTTTGGCCCAGAATGTGGTCTATTTTGGAGAAGATTCCATGTGCAGCTGAGAAAAATGTGAATTCAGCTATAGTTGGGTGAAAGAGTCTATATGTGTTTATGATATTCTTTAGGTCTGGGGCATCTCTACTGATCTTTTGTTTAGAAGATTGGTCTAGCGATGTAAGAGGAATATTGAAGTCTCCTAGTATTAGTGTTTTGGAATCTATGTGTGTCTTCATATCATGCAGAGTTTGTTTTATGAAAGTGGCTGCACCTATGTTTGGGGCATAGATGTTGATAATTGCTATTTCCTCTTGCTTGATTATTCTTTTTACTAGTAAAAATGACCTGCTTTGTTTCTTCTGATAAGCTTAGGCTTGAAGTCTAATTTATCTGTTATCATGGTTGCTACTCCTGCTTGTTTTTGGGTTCCATTGGCGTGGATTACCTTACTGCAGCCCTTCACCTTTAGTTTGTGGGAATCTTTGCTTGTAAGGTGTGTTTCTTGCAGGCAGCATATAGATGGGTTCTGGGTTTTGATCCATTTTGCCACCTTGTGCCTTTTTATTAGGGAATTGAGACCATTTATATTCACTGTGATTATTGAGAGATGATTTTTAATTCCTAACATTTTTAATTTTGACTTCTGTTTTCGGTGGCGTTTATTCTTCTTTGCTTGGTTGTTTGCTTCCTGGAAATTATTGTTTCTCTGGTTCTGACATTTACTCGTTAGTTCTTCATTGTAGTTAATCTCTTTGAGTATTTTCTCTAGTGCTGGTTTGGAAGACATATATTCTTTCAGTTTCTGTTTGTCATGGAAGATTTTATATCCCTGTCAATTTTGAGAGAGAGTTTTGCTGGGTATGAGAATCTTGGCTGCAAGTTATTTTCTTTCAGAGTTTGCAATGTGTTACTCTAGCCCCTCCTGGCTTTCATGACTTACTTGATTTGGGAGATCTGGAGTGATTCTAAGGGTGTCACTTTTCTAACCAGCTCACTGTCAAGAAAACTAACTCACTCCTGTGATAATCACATTAATCAAATTAATACCTAATTACCTCTCATAGGCCTACTTCTAACACTGTGGCATTGCAGATTTCCAACACATGAACTTTGGGGATTCATTCAAGTAATAACACTGACACTGTTTTCCATGCAACTCAACATATCAAGTAAACTTAATTATTTTTAATATTTTTTAAGATAAGATAACAAGCCCTTAGAGATTTTCCAAGTCAATTTATCAGTGTTCCATTTAGGATTTGATTCAGGGAAGGCAAGATATCACAGGTTGTTAAAAAAAATGCTAAAAGGCTTGAATAGTTGGCTAAATAGGATCATGGGTCACTGAGAAATAATGTATGGTTTATCTTAGAAAGTGACAAAAATGATTTCAGAAACAAATACAGGAAGTAACATAACTATAAAAGAATTTAACTCGGAAGTGAAAAACTCTACTTTCTTAAATAATAAAAATGTGATAAAATCAACATAAAACATGAGAAATTGTTCTGGTAAGACACAAACATCTTTGTTTCCTTGACAAATTACTAAAAATGTAATAAAGAGAATAAAAAATTTTACAAGCTCTTATTAAAGTGGACCAATAGAGGACATCGATGTGCCAATTAAATTGACTATAGTAATCATTTTGCTATATGTACCAAAACATCATGTTGTACATCTTAAGCATATACAATTTTTATTAAAAAAGAGCAGACAAATAATCCAGGAAAATTTTATCTTTTTAACAATGAACAAATTTAACTCATTTTTCATCAGTATATAGTTAATACTAAAGTTCTTTTTTTTTTTGCGGTACTGGGGATTGAACTCAGGGGCATTCTCCCTTCGAGCTATACCTCCAGCCCTATTTTTTATTCTTTATTTTGAAACAGGGTCTCACTAAGTTTAGGAGTGCCTCACTAGGTAGCTGAGGCTGGCCATGAACCCGGATCCTCTGGTCTCAGACTCCCAAATGCTGGGATTACAAACATGCACCACCACATCTGGCTACTAAAGCTCATTTTTAAAAAGCTTACAAATAATTCCATGACAAGCATTGATTATACGACATAAGATTCCTATATTACAAATCTTCTATCACTTTGCAGATTTTGTATTACACTTTCTCATTTGGGAATATCCAGTCATTTTATTTTAGGACATAACAAAAATGCATCATATTTATTTTACGTATGTTGTATATAATGTTGTTTCTTTTTTACCTTTCTGTTTGTAAGGGTTTATTTACATACATTAATCATATTTTTAAAACATTGATGACTCTTACTTTACTGAGAAAACTAAGAAGTAGATGATGGTGAATTTTCTGTCATACATAAGCATTTCATACCATGTTAGCAAAGTTTACAAGTTGATGTTACCTGCTCAGTAGGAGGACTAAAACTTCTCACCAATATTGGTGAGAACATGTTTAAGGTTTATTTTACCATGATGTGGAATCTCATGGAAGATATGAGCTAATATTTAGATGGGTAAATATGGAGATATGTAGCAGCCATCTGCTCTGGTTGTCTCTAAAGGCCATCTGAATGGATAAAATATCCAATTTGTTTCCTATTAGCATTTTCAGCCTCTGGTAGTTACTGTTGGTGTTCCTGTTCCCTGCAGAACCCCTTTTGAGGATAGGAATCAATCATAAATCTTGAGAGACTATGGGGAGGTAAGGGGCTGAAGAATATAGAAAAAGGTTTGTTACAGATGGAGAGAGGAATAGAGAAGGTAATGGTTTGAAAGGGAGCATATAGAAGAATTAAAGTGAAATAGTGGGAATATCAAAAGTGATAGAGAGGAAGGAAAAGTGGAGAGGAAAAGGGAGAGGTCTTAGATGGGCCAATTTAAGGAGAGATTTTGTTTCCTAAAGACACCACTAAATTTCAAATCATCTTTAGTAATAATAGGCTGACAAGGAGGAAAGCAGAACTATTGCTATAGTGATGGAACATATAATTAGCAGGAATCTTTATAGAAGAATCAGAAGAGTGAGAATGTTCCAGGGAGAAGTGAGGCACCACGGTAACAAGCAACAAAGAAAGGAAACCCAAATAATACCTGTTTAAACAAAATCCTATAGAAAAGATGTCTATAATAGCCAGGCGTGATGGCTCACGCTTGTAATCTCAGCATTTGGGAGGCTGAGACCAGAGGATCCAGGTTCGCGGCCAGCCTCAGCTACCTAGTGAGGCCCTCTGCAACTTAGTGAGACCTTGTTTCCAAATAAAGAATAAAAAATAGGGCTGGGGGTACAGCTCGGAGGTAAAATGCCCCTGAGTTCAATCCCCAGTACCACAAAAAAAAAAAGATGTCTATAAATACGAAAGAACTGAAGTTTACCAAAATAAGATCTCAGTGAAAAGTTTTCAAGTGCTAAACCAATGGTCCCATTCAAAGAAAGTAAGTTGCTACTCTAACAGTCTCAAAAGTATATGCAGAATCAAAATCTGTCATTATCATAGAAGCATGGAAGAAGCATTGATCTAGAGCACAGAATGAGGAGTTAGACTCACCAACAAATCCCCAAATAAGTCAGGATGATAGGTAGACTGTTCACAAAATTAGTTTTTAGAGATTAACATCATCTAATTCACTATGGAAAGAGATAATTCACATTAAAATAGTCCTTCCTTTTATATAGATATATACAAACTCAAGTTAAACTGAGCAAATTATCTGACTTAATTTTGTTTTATGTTTTAAGGAGTGAGTGGGAAGGTGAGGAACAGAGGAAAATCATTATCCTCCCGTATCTAATCTTCCTTCCTAGAAAATGTATTGAGTATTAATATATATTAGTGTCCTGAAAAGTGGGTAAAAATTATTGGATAAAAAGGCAAATTATCCTCATTCACCATGTGACTACACAGATTTATTGAACATTAAAAATTCTACTGAGTTTAGGTTGCTTCTGGGCAAGAGCATAATTCTGGTCCTCAAAATTCCTTGAAAATTGTTAAGTTTATGGATAATTCCATATTTTATTGGATTTATTTGTACACTTCTGTCTATAAACACTGAGCATCATAAACTTTCTCTCACTTTATATCATTTGTCTTACTTTCCAACTACCTTCCAAACCATTGCTGAGTTGAGGTAGCATGATAATGGGGAGAGAAACAAAACTCAAGTTTGAATCCCAGCTCTGACACTGGCTTTACAACATTGTTTTTAACCTCGCCCATTTTAGCCTTTCATTTTAATTAAAATTAAAAATGAGTCAATTTTCCGGGAACTCTATTGGAGCAAGACAAAACTAAGGTAGACACATATTTCTAAGGCAAATGAGGAAATGAGGGTGAATGTGACTTCTCTGTTATAGGAGAAATTTTTGATAACAGCCCCTACAAAAAAAATAAGCTCTCAAAATATCCTCGATTTCTTTTTTCTTCTTTATTGCTTATTTTTATTTTAATATAATTTTATTGGTACATTGTAGTTTCATATCATAATATAGTTCAGAGTGATAGTGACATAGATACACACAGCACTTTGTGAGCTTCCCCCTGCCCCCCTACCCACTACCCCTCCTTCTCCACACATGATATTGAAATTGGCATTGATAATTTCACATATGGAAGTGACATACATAACACCAATGGAAGTATTTCCTTCATTAATTCTCCCTCTCCTCAGCTACCACCTTCATCTATATCACCTCCATTGCACCACTGGGATTTTTCCTCCTTTATCTAAATCTCCTCTGGTATCCCAATTACTCCCTAGCTTCCACATATGAGAAAAAAACATAATACCCTTCATTTTCTGTGATTGGCTAATCTCACTTAACAAAATGTTCTCCAGATTATTCATTTTCCTACAAATTATATAATTTTGTTTTTCCTTATTGCTGAGTAGAATTCCACTGTGTGCATATCCCATAATTTTGTAATCCATTTATCTGTTGATGGACACCTAAGTTGGTGCCACAATTTGGCTATTGTGAATTGTGATACATATCCATATTTGTAGCAGCCAAATACTCTCACTTTCAAAAAGAAGCAACAAGTTGCTCCTGGAAATATAGCTCATGTCCATGAGAGTTTCATCATTCACCAACCCAACTTGCCCATATAAGGAGAAGACTATAAACTTCAAAAGTTTCTTGAATTGAGAATAACACATAATTCAAGTAGGATAACACTTTGTTGTCCAAGTGGAAAGTATATAGTTTTTAGTGCTCCCTCCCTCATGGGGGAGGAGAAAAGTGTGTTTTTCATGTCCCCTGCCAAGCCAAGGAGGAGGGCTCTGAAGAAACTCTGTTACAGTGGTATTCAGAGCATTTTGTTAATAAAACTCTAAAAATAGTATAGAAAACTGAATATCTCCTTTCACATTTTAAAGGTAACATCTATTTTCAACCCTAGAATATTATAAATATTGACATTTAAAGGGTGTTACATTACTCTTGTGAATGCATCCAGTGGAATCCAAATACCATAGCAATATAATATCTATCATAATCCACTTAAAAATGCACGAACAAGCTTATCTTTAATAAATATAAGTTTTATGTTATGCCTTTTTCTTCCTTAAATCATATTTCCATTTCACTTCTCCAAAGAATTGTATCCTAATGCAATATATATTTATGCTATAAAATCTTTTATTAACCACTCTATCATCCTTCTGTATGACATATATATCTACGTGGACTTAAATTCAATTTTAAAGACAATTTCCTGTGACTGCAAGGCTCCACGTATTTTTAAAATACTTTAGATTGAGCTGTATCTACAATTATTAATAACAGATATACCTAGTAATACTCAGATAATTTAGATTTATATTTAGCTTTTGACAAGTAACCATATTCAGTATATTTTATTGGAAATGAATGTATTAATAAAATGGACAGGTGAATGCTTGATGGCCTCTTGATTTAAAAAAGGATTTTAGTTGCCAACTTTTTGAGTTGTGATTTTATTTGACATAAATGTGTCTTGGATACAATGACCACTGGAGTAGGTCAGAGAGGTGCGCTTTGATTTTGTAAAGTTGGAGATGGAATATCATTAGCCAAAAAGTAGAAAAGAAAATTAGAAGGGATTAATCGAGTCAAATATCTTGTAGAGTCTGAAAATCTGGGAACTGTTTCCATTAACACAGTCTCTGCCCACGTATTTCTAGGAAATCCTTCATGTACCTTCAGAGGCATATCCCAGTCTGTATATGGGAACTAGGAAAAATGAGCATTCTATAGACAGAAAGCAGGATGCCTTAGTCCATGTAGCTGCAAACTTGTTAATTTGCAAAAGCATCATCCAATTTATCTTATTGCAGTCCATGCCTCTAACTGTTGCACACTTATTCCAACAATGCAGGTATCACCCTGTGACTCATGCTGAACTTCCTAATACCTAAAATCCCAATTCTTTTTCACATGTGCCACTTTGAGGTGACATTTCCTCCATCTTTCCCTTATGCCATCTATTTTTAGGAAGTAGATACAGGGCTATCAACCCCTTCTCCAGGCTTACTCAAGTTTACCTCAGGTTCAGCATGCCCCATTTTCTGATCCAGACTTGAGCAAGACAGAGAACACATAAGAAACCACCATCACTGGGAGTCAACATTAGCCTTGCTGCCTTAAGTCTGGTTTCTGGTTAACTTCTAATTTGTCCAGCCTTTCAGGGAACCCAATATCCTTCTAGTCACTGCCTCTCCTATCTTGATTTTGATTCTTCTGTCGCCTACCAACATACATACTTCTCAATCTGAAGCCCCTGCCTCCCAAAAGAATACCTGTACTCAAAATACTTGACCAAGGACTTAATAAATTTGCTAGCCCCAGTTCAGTTGATATTAGGGATGAAGAGGAAAGGATCCATTATGGTTTGGGTTTAGAATATCTTCCCAAAACTCATATGTTGAAAGAATGGTCTACAATTCAGAAAGGTTCAGAGGTGGGGTTGGAGGAGTTGGGTCAGTGGCAACATGGCCGTGGGGACTATATATACCGTCAAACCCTTGTCTCACTCTCTCAGCTTATGTTCACCATGACTGTAAATGTTTTTCTCTGTCATAAATGCTGCCACCATGGCTTCTGCCTTGAATCTGGCCAGAGACTGAACCTCTATAACTGTTAGATAAATAATTTTTTACTCTTCTAAGTTGCATTTGTCAGGTATTTTGATTATAGTGATGAATATTTTGGGTAAAACCGGGACTTTGGGTCTTGAGGCTATCATATAATGTCTCAAAATATCTTGAGGTTTTTTTTCAACTTCATTTTTGATATATCCCCCTTCTATAACTTCATCTGTGTCATCAAAAAGACCTTAAATAGACAGACTCCTACGAAAGACCACTATAGCACATTGCTGGGAACCTTCCTCTATTTTAATATCAATTTCCTTTGGCTGAAACTTTTCTCAAATGCACCACTGAAATGCACATGAAATTTACCTGCATGTATTCAAATGAACCTCTCTAGGTAAACTAATGGAATTTCTAACTACAATTGACACAGACATCTTTGTAATACATTGTAGTATATGTACTTAAAGGGTGCCTTGAGCACCCCAAAGAATAATTTCCAACCCAGCCATGATATTATTTAGATCACAGCTACTAAACTGAATTACCCAGACCAACAGCATGAGCATCATCTAGGTTGTAGATGATTCTAGATTCTAGTTGTTAGAAACTCCAATCTTTGGGTCTCTCATTAAACCACTTTAGTTGGAATCAATGGAGGTGATGCCCAGGAATTTATGTTTTAATAAGTCCTCCATAAATTTTTACTTGGCAAAGTTTGAGAAGCTTTGTTCTAAGGTCAGCATCCTGGAGGATATGATATCTGAAGTGGATCTTTAAAAGCTGAGCATGACCTGGCATGGTGGCACAAGCATGTAACCCTGGTACTTGGAATGCTCAGATAGGAAGACCACAGGTTCAAGGCCAGTGTGTGGTAACCTAGAGAGACCATGTTTCAAAAATAAAAAAAAAATAAAATAGGGCTGGGAGTGTAGTTCAGAGGTAGAATGCCTCTGTGCTCGATCTCAAATACCACACACACACACACAAAAAGAAAAAGATGAGTAGGAATTGATATGATGAAATAAGCTTTTGGGAAATGAAGGGATTCCAGAGAGAAAGGACAATAAGAACAAATATAGGAAGGTAATTAGAAGCATGAACATTAGGAAGAAAAATAAATGTAATGGTGTCTAAATGTTAGCCCAGTTTGAGGGAGGTTTGGACACTATTTTATGGAGCTAGATATTGTCTTTGAGGGAAGTAAAGACATTAAAGAAAGGCAACTGGCATATTCCTGGAGTTGAGGGATGCAGGACTAAAAACAGGGTGATTAGTCAGGAGTTTCCTGAGGTAGTTCAGGAGCACCATGGTCATGGTCCCAAATTATTTCTTTAGTAGTACAGATGAAGAGGAAGAGATCATTTTTTGTGGGACTTAGGATTAAACCAAGGGACATTCTACCTCTGAGACACATTTTATTATTTATTTTGAAACAGGTTTGAAATAGGGTCTCTCTACATTATCATATGTTAGCCTCAAACATGTAATCCTCCTGTTTCAGTCTCCCAAGTAGTAGGATTACAGGTGTGATCATGCTTGATGGCAAGAGATCATTTTAAAAACCGCTTTTCAAATTGTTGCTATTTTAATTGTGACCTATAGATGAGTTGTGAAATCAATGTAATGGTTAAAATAATACAGAATAAGTTAGTGTAGGGTACAGTAGAATACAATACAAATTATTGCAGTCTATTACATATGGTATGGGTAAGTAATATTTTGTGGAACTTTTGTTATTTTGTTATTTATATGTTATTTCATTTTTGTTTCTAATTTTAAAGTATTCTGCACAGACTACACAAAATGAATTAATTAGCACTATATCAGTGAGGCCATACTGGGTTAATTATTATAAATTTGGGAGTAAATTTATCCCTCTATAACAAATGTTAAATATGTAAGTCATTTTATTTATTAATTGAATAGATAATACTTTGCTACCAAATGCAAAAGCATTAAAGGTCATCAATTCTCCCTTGCATCACTTTTAGCTACCCAATTTCTCTCTCCATAGGCTGCCAGGGTTTTCAGTTTCCTGGAGAAAGAGAGAGAGAGAGGGAGGGAGAGAGAGAGAGAGAGAGAGAGAGAGAGAGAGAGAGAGAGAGAGGATGAATTCCTTCCTTCCTTCCCCTGTCCTCTTAAAAATTTATTATAAAACTATAAACACTTTCTGCACTATGCCTATTTCCTCTTAAAGATGTATATAACAATTATTTTCCATGTTAGTATTTAAAAAGCTTTCTCCTTTTTGTAGCTATATGCTATTATATTCTAAGGATGAACCTAATTCATTTAACAAGCATTCTAATTAAAGAATATTAAGATTGTTTTCAAGCCAGGCATGGTGGTGCATGCCTATAATTCCAGCACTTGGAGGTTGAGAAAGGAGGATCACAATTTTGAAGCCAGCCTCAGCAACTTAGTGAGGCCTTCAGCAACTTGGTGAGAAATTCTGTTTCAAACTGAAAAAATAGAATAGGGCTAGGGATATAGCTCTGAAGTAGAATGCTCCTGGGTTCAATCCCCTACTACTTAAAAAAAAGATTTTCAGTAGTCACTATTACTACAATATGACAATGTCTAACTTTGTACACATGGCATCTCACACATTCCAGAAAATATTAGTAGAATGATTGGTCAAAATGGAATTTGCCATTTTAATAAGCATGGCCAAATTGTTCTTCATAGAGCATTCTCATCAGCAGAAGGAAGGGTTTGTCAGCCTATACCTTTCCCCACTCAGTATGTCATCAAACTTTTTGATCTTCTGAGCAAGGAAAAAATGTTATAGCACTATCATTTTAATTTGTATCCTTTTGAATGAGGATGATTTTTCTTTCATATATTTCAAAAACATTTCTATTTCTTTTTCTGCCCACTCTTGTCTACATTCTTTACCAGTGTTCTCTGTTGAGTTATTGGTCTCTGACTGAGACAAGCACAGTTTTACAACTTGAATCAGAAACATGGTTTTCTACAACAAAGGATTTAATGAATGTTTCTTATGAGGAATAGCTTCTTGTTTTAAGGTTATAACCTGAAAATCTCAAAATTAAGCTTTAAATTGCATAGGAATGGTCTTTTGCCCTTCTTGGCAAACAGCCTGGACGTAAGTTCAACAGGATGACAAATTGTAGAATATGTACAAATTTTTAAAATTTAGAACTCGTATGTAAATATTTTGTTCTCTTTTTCCCAACTACTTAACAATATGTAATGGCTAGGTCAGTTTGTTTTTCAAAGACCCAGTGTCAACTGACTAACAATCTTTCAAAACTCATTAACTGAAGAAGGCTTATGACTTTTCCCTGCATTGTATTTTCTAGCCAAGTCTGAAACAACCATTTGAAAGATTCTAAATTTATTGCCACACCTTATTTTTCCTTATGAAAATCAAAACTGCACTTTCCCAAACTTCAGCAACACTCATCGTGGTTTGTCATTTGGCTTGCCAGTTTTATTTGCATCCTGAGATGCCATCTCGATCAAGAGTTAATTCTGAGCAGCTGGGGACTCTCTAATCTCTTTACCCATCTTGGGCTCTAGTGTCCTCACATTACTACTTGTTTTATTCTTTGCCATCAGAATACCATTCCTCTTGACATACAAGATGCAAACCCAATAGAAATGAAAATATCCTCATTTTCATTTTCCCTCACCAGTATTATACCATTTTCTCCCATAGCAAGTCTATTCTAATCTATTCTATTGTATATCATATCTTCCCCCAGATACACCGTAAGCAGTCATTTTGTCACCCTGAAACTTTTTATACTTTCTTGATGTTGCTTTTACTGCATACTAGGATTTGATTTTTTTTTTACTTATTCTTCCACTGCTCCATTAAAAGCAAGTATAGATAATGATACTTTAGAGGAAGTTATGCTAGAACACCAGAAGCAATGTTATCATTATTTTAAAATGTACACTAAAGAGAGCTGTGCCATGCACATGGATGCCATCCTTTTCTTTGTGTGGAGGAGAAATATGGGAACATTTCCACTAGTTTTCAAACAACCTTTGTTTAATTGGATAAATGAGCCACCTGGTTACCACCTATGTTGTGCAAGGGATTGATTTGATTGGCATACAGAATACAGGGTAGAAACAATGAAAGTTAAATGAGGAAGGTTTAGCACTTGCAAGTTACTACCTTTGGTGGCAATTTGTATTGATAGAAAATAGCAGGCTGGGATTTCATATACATTCAGAAATGCTGTGCACTTAAAATTTGCAATATTCAAAAGGGTACAATTTTTCTAATCATAACTTTTTAAAAAAGATTCAGCCACCTTCCTTGATTGTCTCATAAAGTTGTCTCCATAAAGCTGTTGATTCATAAAGCTGTATTGTTGAAAGATAAATATTACCTCTGTAAGTATGGAAATGAATTAAAATTCTGGAGTTAACACTTACCCATCACTAGGACTATTATATGCTAATCAAACTCTAATGTGTAGGAATAAACCAAGGATCTTGGTAAAACACAGTTTCTTGTTGATGTTTCTGGTCACAGAAACCATGCTTTGTCAAGTATTGTTAAGAATTCTTAAGTAGCAAGTAGTCATATCTATATTAAATATGCAGGGGGAGCTATGTAGATTTTTCTTGAGGTCAAATATTCATTCACATAAAGGCAGGTTCTGATTTATCCCTCAGTGATCCTCACAATCCTCCCATTTATTGGGTAAGGAGAGAAAATTGCCTCACTCTGAAACAATAATTTAGCCATCCTCTTTGTATGAGTTGGAATCTCTTGGATAAATGGCCAGTCTTTCAAATCCCCTTGCTCTTCTCCTGCTCCTCTCCAAGAGGGCAGCTGGGTTGACAGGAGAGGGAATATTACATGGCATACAGGAACTAAGGTCTCCATAGAGGTCTGTGTCCTCTCCTCTGACCCTCTGCTATCTACAATAATGACCTTTGTCTGGTGAGTGTCTACTCTGCTGACCTCATGGCTGTATGCTTGTGTTATTGCTAGGAAATTCTGTGCTCTGCTCACTAAACTATAATGGTTACTAAAGGGATCCTTAAATCTGGTAGTTATCACTGAAGAGTATTTAAAATTCTAAATACATAATTATAACACCTCTAAAAGCAAGCATTACTATCATTATGGGAAAGGATGCCTGCCAAGAAGTTACAGCAACATAAAGCAACTCGTTACTTTTTATTTGGTAGAGGAGGGTGGATGTGGTATTTACAGGTAGAACATGCAGTTTCAGTGGTGAAAACCAGTGCAAGAGAAGTTGTGGTCATAATCCTTGTGACTTTATCTTCTAAAAGGAAAACAAATGTGTGTGTGTGTGTGTGTGTGTGTGTGTGTGTGTGTGTGTGTGTTTAACACTAACAGAGCTTTTTTTTTTTTTTTTTTTTTTTTTTTTTTTGCAGTACGCAGTACTGGGGATTGAACCCAGGGGCATGCTACCTCCGAGCTACATTCTCAGCCCTATTTTTATTTTTTATTGTGAAACAGGGTCTCACTAAATTGGTGAGGGCCTCATTAAGTAGCTGAGGCTGGCCAACCCTGTGATCCTCCTGTCTCAGCCCCCCAAGTACTGGGATTACAAGTATGTGCTACCAAGCCCAGCTAAAAAGAGCAGTTTAAGAAACATTTTACTCTTTAGTTGCCATCTCAGGCATGTGTACCAAATTAAATTTCTAGTGATATTGGAGATATAAAAACTTATCCAAATGAGCCAGGAATGGTGGCACACTCCTATAATCCCAGTACTTGGGAGGCTGAGACAAGAGGATCACAGGTTTTTGGCCAGCCTGAGCAACCTTGTGAGGCCCTCTACAAGTTAGTTAGACTCTGTTTTAAAACTTAAAAAATAAAATATAATAGGGCTGGGAGTGTAGTTCAGAGGTAGAATGCCTCTGGGTTCTATGCCCCAATACCACACACACACACACACACACACACACACACACACACAATTATACAAATGATTAGTGAAAATTAATTTAAAGATGATTATCCGCCAGGCATAGTGGTGCATGCCTGTAATCCCAGTACATGGGAGCCTGGAACAGGAGGATTGCAGGTTTGAAGACAGTCTCAATAATTTATCGAGACCTTGTTTCCAAATAAAAAATAGAATAGGACTGGGAGTGTAGCTCAAAGGTAGAATGTCCCTGGGTTCCATTCCTAGCACCACACAAACAAAATAAAATAAATTAAAGATGAATATTTCTAATGAAATTCTGTAACATTCTGAAGAAAGTTTTAATGAATGCTTAATATATTAAAATTCAGAATAAAATTATATTTTACTACTGTTAAAATGTATCATAAATCACATAATTCTTTCCAATGAAGATATAACCAAATTTTATCTTTGAATTTGCTACTAAGATATACTATAGTAAAATTTTCTCTTGAATATACCATCTGTATTCTTATATTTTACTTATTACAATAATTTTTGTGTCATTCTAAATCAGAGTATATTATGAATCTGAGTAACATATATAATTCTTTATATAAGTACCCCTAGAATTTAATAGGCAAAATTAATTTATATTGCAACTTTTGTTTTGACAACAGAACCTGATTTAAAAATAACCTTTTTATTCCAAATAATTACAAATGGCCACATATCTAGAATTTTCCTATTCACAGCTTTCTTTTCCTCATTCTTTTGTCTATCCTTTGAGGGCTAATATTAGTATAAATAGACTCAGAAATTTACATATTGGAAATATATGGTGTATTATATATATTATATATAATTTATAATTTGTGAAGATATCCATATTGTAGAGGATGCTAAGCACTTTAAATACATATCCAATTTATATTTTGAAAAGGAAACACCCTAGGAGTAAGTTAACTGCTTAAATTATTATCTAGTATAAATCCATTTAACTTGCTGTATAATTTCAAAACAATACATAGAAAAATAGAGCTTGCATGTTTAATACATCTGAAGCAATGGCTTCTAACTCCTGACCATTTCAGTGCCTCCTCTGGACATAATGAATATTGAGCAATTACTAATCATAATAAAGTATAAAGAACATAGGTAATAAAAGAATCTAGGCTTATTAAACTTGGACTCTTTTAATAAGAGTTTTAATTTTAAGATTAAAAGCTCAAAATGCATTTCTAATAATAATTGATTATAAAAAACATGCTAAGTCATTATAATGAGATTGATGTTCTTGAAAAGAGTAATTCTGCAAAGCATTCAGAAGAAAATACATATAAGCACTGACAACAATGTGTAGGATCCAACTAAAATTCTTCTTGTTGACCCAAATTACAGTCATGTCCATATACTTTTAATTTGCAAGATTTTTTGCAGAAACTTTTATGAATAGCATGTAGAGACAATGTGGATAGATAGGCATCTCTGTCTTTTTAATTATTTGATATGACTGGTAATAAGAAACACAAAATTAATAATTCATGTAACTTATTTCAACATATATTATAATATTAGCATAATAATACGTATTAGTGATTTACATAAGTTGAAAGATAACACAAATACAAAATTATGCTGATACGTGTGCACACATACACACTTCAATGTTTTACCTGAAACTAAATAGATTGTATTTGGATATTATACTGTCCCTGCCATTATAACTGAAGTAAGATTTCTTAAAGACAGCAATGTTATTCTATTTTTTTAAATATCTTCAATAAGTCAGTTATAAATAGAGGCATTAACTTTGCTTATGACTAGGTTAAATAGAATTTTGAATACCGTAAAAGTAAAAACAAATTTTTTGTATGTGGTACTTGGGATTGAACCCAGGGTCATTCTACCTTTGAGCTACACCCCTCAGCCCTATTTTATTATATTTATTTTGAAACAATGTCTCACATAGTTTCTAAGGGTTTCAGGAAGTTGCTGAGGCTGGCCTTGAACCTGTGTTCCTCTTGTTTCAGCCTCCCAAATACCGAGATTACAGGTGTGCAACATCATGCCTGACTAAAAGAAAAAAAATAAATTGCTTTAAAATAGAAAAATAAAAAATGTTTTTAGCTGGGTGTGGAGACGTATGCCTGTAATCCCAGTACTTGGGAGGCTATACTTGGGAGGCTGAGACAGGAGGATCGCAGGTTTATGGCCAGCCTCAGCAACTTAGTGAGTCCCTCTGCAACTTACTGAGATGCTGTTTCAAAATAAAATAATAAATAACACTTGGAATGTAGCTCAGAGGCAGAGTGCCCATGAGTTCAATTCTCAGTACCACAAAAATAAAGTGTTCTCAATTTTAATAGGAATAAAAAAATCAACATGGTTACCTGATTACCAGTGAATGATCACTTAGGAAACTTCTAGTTTTTCACTAACGTAAATAAACTGAAAGAACATTCTTTATAGCTCTTGTCATGTACCCACTGAAAATACCTACAAGTGGAATTGTTGACATTTTAGAGTATTCACTTCTTTAATTTTAGTATAGACTGCAAATTCCTCTTTCACAAGCAGGAAGAAATAACATCAATTTATTTTTTAACTTACATTTCCCTAGTTGAACACATTTTAATACTTTTTGGGCATTGAGATTTTTCCTTCTTTCAGTTGGCTTCTCATGTATGTAGCCCAACTTTTTGTTTAATTATTTACTTCTTCTTACTGATTAATTAGTTCTCTATTTATTCTGGATTCTAGAAGAATTCTGGATTATATGCATCTAAGATACAGCTCCACATTTCTTGTTTTTTAAATTTACTTTTGCTGAGATTTTTTATTTATTTTCAGATCTACATTTCTTAGCCAAAAACCTTACCATTGACTTTTGAGGAAACCAATGAAGAATGGTACTTAGCTAAAGACAGAGAAATCCTAAGAATTATGAACATGTAAATTGGGTATAGCAGACTAGATGAAGACCTGATATCTAAGAAGACTGACATATTGAGTGAACAAAAGAAGGAGATTTATTCTGTAATATGTTATTTTCCTTGATTTCAGAAAACCTTATATTTGCTTTGTTCTCTATAGGGATAGGCTATTTAGAAGAGGAACTTAGGGACATGTTTCCTTTTTTTTTTTTTTTTTTTTTTTTGGTACTGGAGATTGAACCCAGGGGCATTCTACTTCTGAGAAAAAGTATCCCACCAAGTTGCTGAGGGTCTCCTTAAATTGCTGAGGCTAGCTGTGAACTTGCAATCCTCCTTTCTCACCCTTCCAAGGACTGGGATTACAGACATATGCCACCACATCCAGCTTTTTTTCCTTTTAAACATGACTTTAATTCAATTTCCTATTGGATGGCTTAAATTTATAAATTATGGAAGAATTTAGAAAGAGTTGTTTTAGATAATGATTGTAATTTTGATATAACACCTAATAGTAAAAAACAAAGCATCTTTAATTTTATTTGAAGTGAGTCAATCATGAAGTCACTCTTGAATTGTTCTTTTCTTTGCTTTTAATGGAAATTACTAATGTCTAAAAATAAGCTTCTAGTGTTTAATCATAGTTACACTTTAATAAATATCCTGTCAAAACTTCAAGAACTATGTCCAACTAACCTATGGATAATAATTTAGGAATATCCTATATTGGTTTAAGATAATGCAGGTATTACAGTCCATGGTTAAGATATGGCAAAATTCTTTTCAGTTGTAGGTACTTCTCTGTTCTATAGAATACATGTGTTTCTTAATCCCTTTGGGATATTTAAAGTAGTGTTTAGGGACAATTTAGGCAGAAACTAAAATGATAAGTTCATCAGAACCAACTCAAATCAATTTTAAGTCTTAATGTGCTTCACAGTGCATTTGAAAGAGTATATTAATAGATGACAATGCACATGATGTTGTACATAAGAAATAGGAAGGAAAGGTATTCATATTATCACATAAAAGCATAGACCATAATAGACAAGAATTCTTTTATTTGTTCATTCATATATTCAGTAATACAGTGATTCTCAATCAGGGATGATTTTATTTCCCAGGAGAATTAGGCAATTTCTGGAGATATTATTGGTTGTCACATGTCTTAGCCAGTATCTCATTGCTGTGATCCAAAACAGCTGACCACACAACTTAGTAGATGGAAGATTTATTTGCTCACAGATTTTTGGAGATTCCAGAGTTCAGTCTATCTCAGGCTGGGTCTGTGGAGCTCAGGGCATGGTAGCAGGAAGCAGAGGGGGGGCTCTGTTTTCACATCATGGAGGCTGTAAGCAAAAGAGACAGCAAGCAAGGGGATTCCAAGACTAAAGCACAGTCCCTAGGGCCACACCTTCAGGGAGCCACTTTCTCTGGCCACACCCTACCTGTCTAGGGTACCACCCAGTAAATCAATTACAATGAATTTTACCACTGATGAGATTATAACCCTTGTGACTTAATTACTTCAACTCTGTACATCAATACATGAGCTCTTCAGGGGTCATTCTATATCTAACCATAACATCACACATGAGGGGAGTGGAAATGGTATTGCCATCTCGTGAACAGTGACCAGAGATGCTGCAAAGCATCCTGTAGTGTACAGGGTAGCCCCCTACAAGAAAGAAGGGTGTTTCCCCAAATGGGACTAGATCTGAGATTGAGAAACTAATTTAAACTAAAAATTACATTCTAATGAAAACTACTTTGTTCAGGTTCTAAGCCCTAGCATTTGGAAAATAAGATAGAATTTTACATTGGCACTATATTTAAACAAGTTCATAGAACATATAGTATAGTAATTAAGTATGCAGAATTTGTATCAGACAGACCAGGGCTCAGTCATCAGATCCACCACTTGTTACCTTGTGCCTTAGGCAAGTTTTCTAAGCTGTTGTGACTCTAGTTTTTTAATATGAAAAATAATAATAATGTCTGCTGAAAAGATCTACAGCAGAGATTGAGTGCGATTAATTGAAATGATTTATGTTAAGTGCATAGCAAAGTGTTTGTACCTAGTAAGTTTTTAATAAATGGAAGCAATTAATATTGCCTTTGTATGGACTAAATCCTTTGATCCTGGCCTATTATAAAAAGCCTGGTTACATACCATATTTTAATGTTTCTAAGACACCATTAATTAGAAAATGCACCATTATTTTATTTGTCACTAAGAAAAAAGTGCTGCCAATTAGGCTATGACACAGTGTCATTTAGAAAATGTATCCCAATTTCAGAGAAGTTAATCTGTGGAAATTAAATGTGAGTCTTAGAATTGATTATTGTAAAACCTATCAAGAAGCCTTTTTTTCTAGGTGCAACTAAACAAGGCTACCATTGACTACATTCAGTATCAAACCCATTCAGAAATAGGAGTACAACTTACTAGCAGTGTCAGGCATCTATAGTCAATGAAATTTGAATGTACAGAAGTCTATACAGCATCCACAGAATCATCTGAGAGCTGTTGGTTTTGTAGCACCTACCCACTCCCAGGTGGCAGCTCAGGTGCAAAGAAAGGAGACTCACATAGAGGTTCTGGCTCACACCTGACCTGAAATCTTCATGCACATTAGGAGCCAATGTCTTATAAGATAGGTGGAATTTCCAAGGTGCACAAAAGGGACATGATCATTTATAAAAACTGCTACACTTAGAGAATCACCAGAGCTAAGGTTTTCCATTGGGCATTTGTAGTTCATGTATCATGGAACAACACCCAAGAAAGACGTGACTTACCAATCAGGGTCATTTTTGTAAACAGTCTACCTACTAATACATTTTACATTCCAACTTTATCAGTTTTCCAGGGAGAGAATAGAGCCTAGAAAATTGCTAAGCCTTTACTCAGAATAATATCTGTATTTTTCACTCATTTTATTTTATTTATTCATTCATTCATTCATTCATTCATTCATTCATTTTCGCACTTGGGATTGAACCCAGGAGCTCCAAGCTCCACCCCAGCCCTATTTTATTCTTTATTTTGAAAGAGGGTCTCACTAAGTTGCAGAAGGCCTCACTCAGTATCTGAGGCTGGCAGTGAGGCTGCAATCCTCTGTCTCAGTCTGCCAAGTATTGGGATTACAAGTGTGCACCACCACACCTGGCTTCACTCTTTTTATAATTAGCAACACTGAAGCTCAAAGGAGTTAAGTGACTTGCCCAAACTCATAGATTAATAAGCTTAGAACAAAGATACTTTTATCTCTAGTCTGCTTATTTCTAACCATACTGTAAATATCTTAAATCAAGAGTCAGCAAACTATGATTTGAAGGCCAAATTCAACCCTCAATAAAGAAAAATGTTTGTTCCTAGTTCATTAAAATATCTACCTATAAAATTTTTATTTTTATTTTTATTGACAAATAGCACCATGTGATATATGTGATATTTTGATATATGTTTACAATGTGGGAGGATTATGTACACTTTAAGTTTCTTAGAATCACAAAGTTTGAACCTAAACCTTTCTCTACATCAGTGGTCTTTTCTATAAAGGGCCAGATCACAAATATTTTAGTCTATTTTTGAGGTTTTGTGGGCTATGAGGTCTCTGCTGCAAATCCTCAATTCATGCCAGGATTGTAACCTAGATAACTATTCTACATTAGGTAGCAGGACTTGAGAGCAGAACTTTAAATGAACACTCTTTTATGCAGAGGCCTGTATTGCTATTAAATCAAATGAGAGCTTTTGCCCTCATTTAAGAACTATATGAGCCGGGCGTGGTGGCACACGCTTGTAATCCCAGCATTCCGGAGGCTGAGACGGGAGGATCCGGGTTTGCGGCCAGCCTCAGCTATCTAGTGAGGCACTCTGCAACTTAGTGAGACCCGGTTTCAAAATAAAGTAAAAAGTAGGGCTGGGGGTATAGCTTGGAGGTAGAATGCCCCTGAGTTCAATCCCCAGTACTGCAAAAAAAAAAAAAAAAAAAAAAAAGAACTATATGCATAAAGGTTTTTCCAAGTAAGGGCTTCAGGTTCCCATAGACAAGAACTTCTCTCCAAGCAATGCAAATGTAATTCCTTTAATTATCTGTTCATATCTACTTTCTGTCCTCTGCATTCCTTAAGTCTAATCTTAACACAGAAGCTAGAATGATGTATTAAGAAGTCAGATCATATCACTCCCCTACTGAAAACTGGTTTAGAAACTGAGGTTTCCAGATTCCTCACAAAAACTCCCTGCATGATGTACCCTCCCAATTTCCCAGCCTATTTGGCTATACTTCCTGCTACTCTCTCCTAGTTCCAGAGACTCCACTCATCCTTCCTTCATTTTTATTGAACATACTAGATACACTCCTGCGTGAGGGCCTTTGTACTTGCTGTTTCCTCTGCATAGATTGTTCTTCCCTGAGATAATCTTATCCATTCATTCCCTCACTTCCTTCACCTTCTCAGCAAGGCTTTCCCCAAAGGCACTTGTAGAAATGCCCACACCCAATCTCCTTTATCCAGGAAAGTATGTACTTCTCCTGTCCACATCCAATGTTTTATTTTTTTCTCTTTATCACTTTTCAGTCTCTGATGCACTGTAATTCGTCTTCTACTGTTCAACATCCCATTAGAATATAAGCTTTATAAAGATAGAAAGCAGTTGCTTTGTCTATTGTCATTAATCTAGTACCCAAAACACATAATAGGTGATCAGTAAGTATTTATAAAGTGAATGAAATAATTTGGTGAAGAGGTTTGGTTCAGTTGCCAAAATAATTCCACTACCAGAATGGCTTTGAATCTCCTACCTTAAAACTGTTAGTCTCATTGCTTGATGATCATTCCACTGTCCACTCTTTTGTTGGCCTTGAACATTTCTAAGTATGCAGTTTAGTAGATTATATCTTCTCAGTTTCCTAGCACTTGCCACTTTAAAAATCAATACTGCATTGTACTTTGTATATTTGGACAGATTATTTTTGAAATCCATAAATCTCTAAATCAGAGAAAAGCCTCCCTTTGGTGGGCTGCCCTTGATTAGCCTACAATGGAAAGAGAGAACCTGTCATTCTTTGTCAATCAGCTTGGCACATTCTTGACAGCACACAGTTACAGTGAAAGAGAGCCTAGTTACAGTGGTCTAGCAAACCTAATTGTAGATAAATAAAAGAACAGTCACCCAGCATGTGGGGAAAGAGAAACTCAACTGCACAATGTTGTGTTTTTCCATCCATCAGCCTTCATTTGTCAGAGTCTGCCTGACAATCTAGGCCAGAGAAGTCAGGCTCTAACGCTATATTGATTCC
The DNA here is from genome assembly GCA_004027655.1 of Graphiurus murinus. NCBI lineage: Eukaryota > Metazoa > Chordata > Mammalia > Rodentia > Gliridae > Graphiurus > Graphiurus murinus. The sequence goes on along the minus strand of PVLC010010718.1, from coordinate 1,524 downwards.
ATTTCTTTTTTGTTTTTTTCTTGCTACCCTTTTTAGCAAATACTTTGTATATGGAATGAGAGATGGTGCAGTCAATATATGTGACCAGGTTCCATTTATTTTAAAGGTGTACATTAATCTTTTTATGCCAGAAAGGCATACATTTTTGGATGGTTGTTTGGTTTTGCTATAATACTGCAATTGTCAGATCTTGCCGCAGTAACAAACAATCCCAATATTCCAGTGACATATAACAAACATTTGTTATCCACTCCTATATCTGAAGAGTAGCTGCAAGTTTGTTCTACAAGATGAGTCAGGTCAAGGTGTTTTCATTCTAGACTGTGGATCTGCTCCAAATGTCTTCTCACTTCAGAACCCAACTAAAAGAGCAGTTTTTGCATGGTATATTGTTTTATCATGGTAGAAAACAAGAACAAGAGGGAGTGGCAAATTTTGAATTGACTTTAAAGATCCAGCTCAGAGATGTCATACAGTCATTTCTACCCACAGTCTATTGATCAAAGTAAAGCACATGGTCAAGTGCAAATTCTCTGAGGAGGGAAGCTTATTCATCCCCAAGCCAGCCATGTTAAGAGAATGGATGAATAATAATGAGCTAATAAATCGATCACATTATATACAAATATCAAGCTTTCTGTGGTTAGAAAATAAACTTTTTTTACATTTTAACCTCTCTGAAATTGAGATATATCATACAATAGATAGTGTTTATAAAATCTATTTTTAAGCATTCTTAGCAGTTCATACAGTATCATAATAGCTGTCTTTATAGTCAGTGATAGTTTAGACAGAAAAACTGTTGATTGTGGTGATTGATAAAATATCCAAATGGCAAGAGATACTCCTGGCAATTAAGTAAGAAAACTCAAAGTGAATGGACATGTTGTCCAAAGAAAAAGTTATCGTTTTTTTCTTGAATTTGTTTTTTAGGAGTAGTATGCATATGTTATGCAGATCAGTATATTTGAATGAAGAACCACATATTAATTGTGGACCTTGTATTTTTCTATTCATATATTAATATATAGCGTATTTATTTAAGAAGATCAAGTAAAATACAAACATTTCTTTCCCTTGTTTAAATTCTTTTTGTAGCTTTTTCACTAAGGTCCTGGAGATAATAGAAAAGAGTCTTCCATCCTCTGGTTCTTGTCTTGTCTTCTATTACTGTACCATTTCTTCTCATTCCCTCCCGTGGTGTCTCTATATTTCCTCTGGTTGATGACTGCATACCCTGGATTCTGTCTTGGGATACTTTCTTTTTTTTTTTTTTCTATTTTTTTTTTAGCATGGAATTTTATACATTTCTTGGGTACAACAGAGTTAATCACACATTTTTGTTGGGTACAAGCTAGTACAGGTAAAGACATCCATGCACATATTTCTCATTAACCCTTCCCCAATTCCCACCCACCCTCCCCCTATCTCCTAGTCAGTTTAGTGATTGACTTTGATGTGATCTTGTAAGTACATCATGCTCATTAGGGTGTCCCCCCTCCTCCCATTACCTTCCATTAAGTC